>JAJJMC010018431.1:516833-624705 GCA_023531435.1 Papaver californicum | reverse complement strand
CATATTCAAGCTATTTCCTGTTTACGTGAGAATTGTTCCCGCCAACTGTGGCAACAATTAGTTTATTTTCTAAATTGATGTGAGGATCATGACATAATACTTTATTGTACAAACCTTTTGGACGATTTAGATTACTGGAGCTGCCACTATAGTAAGTAGGAACCTTAATGGATATGAGGATATGTTGGTTGAGTCTGCTACAAATGCTAATAAATCAGGTACTCTGATCCATTAACATAAAAATTTGGTGGCAAATATTTGATTTCAATATAAGAAGTACCTGTAACGACATAAAAACAATAATTAAATGAGTGACGAATGATTAATCACCTTGCAGGTTGTATCAAATCCAAACGTGTGGGAACTTCCTTGGACTTCAAATCACCATCAATAGTATTTGGGCATCCCACCACTCAAGTATTCATATTTCCCCATAAACGAAGTACTAAATAGTTCAATTTTTGTTTGTGAACTAAAAAAAACTCACAGTAAAAAGCATTCTACAGGAACATGGTCAATATAAGATAAGCATAAAGAGACTTTTTCATATATAATGTAACAAAGGAAAATTTGGATAGACATTTTTGCAGATACCAGTTGATAACTGCATCAATAATGATTTGAATTAGGTCAGCATCAACAACATATGAATGTTGTCCATTGCATACTTGATAATGCGAACTGTCATAAGTTTATTACCACCGTAACGACCGTTCATCATGAGAGAGTTTATCAATCTTTCAATAATAGGGAATTTTGCGTTACATACCCTTTTTCCAGTATCTCCCTGCTGCCATAAGTGATATCCAAATAAGCAGATTCAATATATTTATAATCTATTTTCAGAATTAAAATAATAAAAATAAATTGAACTAATTGCAGAAAATCTCTTCACCCATTTCAGGAATGCAACTAAAGTTTAATTATGTAATAAGTGACGATATTTCCTCCGTGTAGTTGTTGACAGTAAATTCAATAATTCCATGTTTCAATTTGGTATACCTACCCAAAACTCAAAGTACAGACTAAAGTCATAGCCAGTTGGAAATCAATAGGTATGAAAGTTCCTTCAGAGACCATTTACAGCTAAAAATAAACCTCACATGGATATGTTCTAATGATTCCTAACTGTACAGAGTATGCATTTTGATATATTTATCAGCCTTTAACTATTCATTTCATTCAAAATGTCATTTCTGTATAAGAACTACATAACAGTAATGCCCATATTTTCACTTGACCTCAAATACACACATTTCGGTAGCACCAATCAATAGGTATCAAAGTTCCATCTGAGCCCATTCACGGATATAAAAAAACCCTAACATGGATATGTTTTTATGATTCCTAACCGTACAGAGTAAGCATTTCGATTTATTTATCAACTTCTAACTATTCATTTCACTAAAAATGTCATTTTTTTTATAAGAACTACATAACAGTAATGCCCATAATTTCACTTGACCTCGAATACTCACAATTCGATGACACATCTAAAATTAGCTAGAAGGAACTACAAACTCTGAACTAAACAAACGCCACAAAAAAATTCTCAATTTCTCTAACCCAATTGATATCCAAAAGTCATTGCAATCAATACAAATTCTAGTGTTTTATTTGGATGATTTTGATAAAATCAACAATTACAAACTAAATAACATACTTAAATACTAAATCTACCGAACCCATAATATCAAATTGAAATAAAACTAAGGCTTAAACTGAAAAAAGAAAAAAACAACATACCCAACAAAACCCAAATTGGGGGAGGCCATTAGAAATCAAATGTAACTTTCTCCTCCTTGTCCTTCATTTTAATAATAAAGCTTGACATCAAGGTTTGGTGCTACATCTTGAGCTTGAGATACTTCCGCCATTATGTTGCAGGTTATGATCATTGGTTTTTGCTTAACAAATCCTACGAATACTGGCCTCGAAAGAAACCAAGTAGAAATCAGTGTAAAACAAAAAACCCATTTCAACATACATATGGAAAAGTTTAAGAGATTACAATCGTCACCCATTTCGGCATCACATATGTCTCACCTTATGAGTTATTGAATTGTACATAAATAAAATTTGATTAATTTGATAGTCCAAAAACCTCTAGCATAAACTAATGATCACAACCTGCAACATAATTAGGTTAGTACAATAATGTTCAAAAACTTAACTTGATAGTCCATGAGAGGCTAATTGTCTGCCAAAATGTTAAAAGGTTCAACTGATCAAAATTCTCTGGCTCTCTACACTTGTTTAGTTTCTGCAAATCTCTTGACTTTTGTACAGTGGTAACCTTTTTATTTTCTTTTTTATTCCAATACTGGCTAATTGGATAACTAAAATCAAAGGTACGATACTACGATTAATATATATATATATATATGCTTAAAGAGTATATTATTCAACCCGCTCTAAAAAGAAAGATCGTAAAATTAACAACATAGACTAATAGATTTGCAACACACCGTTCTTTTGATTAATTAGGTTAGTACAATTGCCAAGCTGATTTAAAATCTTATCTATAACATTGACAGTAATACACAATTAAAAAGAAAAAGAAAAAAATCAAACAAAATAGAAAAGATATCATTCTTGAATTTTATTTATGTCATCAAAACATGAAAAAAATAATCAAACATAAGTAATGAAAAATAAATTGACATATCCGAAAACCAATCTCCACTCTTAAACATGTAATTGAACCCCGTTGTTCAAAAGAAAAATATCAATCATGCGACCACGCTGTTTGAGATGGCAGTGGAATTTTTTTTTATAAATGAGATGAAGGGAAAGGAAGAGAATAAAGTGGTATTAGGGTTAAGTGTATAGATCTGATCCGTTGGATGGTAGAAACCAAAGTTTTAATCGTTCATCAGAAGTGACCATCACCCACTGTGGGCTACGATAACCCGATACATTAAGTATTTGGTGTAAAGATGGTGTAAGAATATTTATCTCAAACAGCCACTCACGTGAGGGGTTTATATGAACCAAAAAACTTTTTAGCCAATTGTGAGCTGCCATGTGTCCCTCCAAGAATCACCCATGCCCAAGGGAATTTTCTCAGCCAATGGGGATAGTGAGTTTCATTACCGTTGAACATGGAGGCTCATACCACTTAGAGTTTTAAATGAGTGATTGTCAAGAAAAAGATTGGTCCACTATAGAGCTGTCAAACGGGCTGAGTTAGGGTTAATCCGTCCCTAGTTTTCCAACACGTGGTCGGGTTAGGGTTAACCTTATCCATATTACTATTCAAGAACAACTCTAAAACCTCAACCCTAACCCTAGGATGGTTGGCTCTGGCGGGTCAGCCCTAGCTTTCATATAAATTAATTTTTGTCTTTGTTAAATAAAGAAAAAAAGGAAGTAAGGGAGAATCTAACCTGATACCTAGAGGTTATAATCTAATAGGGAAACATTATAACGTTTCCATATTTTTTGTTATAGTTAATTAGTTTTAAGTATATATGTGACCACCTCGTATTGTCTAAATCTAATAAGACGGTCTGATCTGATGTCTTCCTCCTCAACCACTACATCTAAAACTAACACTATTCCTCTTTCCCTGTTCTACGGAAATAATACCATCTTTGAATCTCGTATCACCAACTCCTTAACTTAATTCTTTGTTCAAAGTTCAAACCCATCTATTCTTTTCACGACAATAATGTATTTCCTGCGAACTCATCACCAATACCCATCTAAACTATTTCATTCCTGATTTATCTCGACAGTCACCAATCTATTAGTTTTAGCTCTTCCCTGTTAGATAACAATTCCTGTCCAAATTGAAAGAAACTCAAATCCAACGAAAACCCATATTTGTTCTTTCATTCGAAAATCTATTAAACCCTTGTTCGATTCTTCTTTGGAAACTAACCAAAACCAACTCGACCAATTCAATTCCCTGTACACTCATCACTAATACCCATTAAAATTCATCAATCACTTTTCAAGAAATTCCATTACAAAACCCTAATTCTAACTCTACAATGAATCTTTAAAATCAATTTCATATGCCAACTATTTATCTCTATTATGACCCTCTTCTTAATCAAGACCCACTTACTCAAAACCCTAACCCTAACCATACATACCCTCATCATCATCATCATCACAATTGCCAGTATATGCATTTTGTATATTACCACCTGGAGTTGAATCATCTAATTAAACAGAAGAAACCTAATAAGACGACGTCAACCTTATTGTATGAATGTTTAGATTTAAGGTTAATTAAGGGGATGGGTAGTTTATAATAAAATCTATAAGTAGGTATTGGAGAATTACTTTGATAAAGTTTGATTGTTCTCATGGATTTATAGGGATTTGGTATCAATTAGTTCTGAATCCCTTTTAGATAAAAACTTGATTGTTCTTGGATAAAAGCTTGATTGTTCTGAATCCCTTTTAGAAACCCAATAAATAAGTATATATGAATTTTGACGGGTTGACGGGTAAACGCGGGTTGATCCTAGCCCGACTTGTTTACAATTAGGTCCATATATGCTAATCCTAACCGAACCCGTTTTGCCAACAAGCCTAGCCAGACCGGGTTTAAACAAGTCGGATTAGTATCAACCCACGGGACAGGTTCTAAATTGACATCTCTAAGGGCATCCACCGTGGGACGAGGATAGCCAAAGACTAAAGACTAAAAATTTTAGTCTTTGGTCCGGCCCAAGAACTGCGGTAAATGATTGGGTGGTGTTCCAATATAACGCCTGGTGTTGGACGGCTTTCTAGCGTAACGCTTGTTGAGACGGGCGTGATCCTAGCGTAACGCTTGCGCGAGGTGGACGTCTAGATGAACGCTTTATGTGGGGCGGGAACGAAAGATAACGCCTGATGGTGGACGGTCTCCTAGGACCACGCCCAAGAGACGGGCGGAGCACTAGACAAACGCCTGATGGGGCGGTATGTCAGCATCACACCTGATTGAGTATCCCTTGTGCGAGAGAAGCGTGTGACTTGAAATGGACGGGCGGTGTCCTAGCGCCCCGCTTGCAATTCCAAGCGAGTTGCTAACGCCTCGCCCCATCTTCTCTTCCTTCTTCTGCAGCCGCAACTCCATTTTTTGGAGTCCATTACTGTTCTTGAAGCTACTGTGGCTGCTCGTGTAAGTGATGGCTGAAGAGCGCATTACGGTAGACTCGAGATTGATAGGTTAGACAGAAAAGAAGTGGGTTTGATTTAAGACTTGAACCATCATGGGTGTACGAAGACAAAAAGAGACGAGAAAGTTTGTTCTTGAAGTTGTTCTCGGGATGATTCCCAATTTGTGTTTGGTGATGAATCGAATGAATGTATATTGGTTTTCGTATGATGGGTTTACTGTGAATTGACCTTTGCAGGGATTTTTGGCAAAATTGAAAGCTTTGAGAGTGTTAAACTATGGCAAGAAAGTTAGTGCACATAACCTGTTTGATTAAAATCCCCAATGACCATCTCTATTTGCCTTTATCCAATTGTTGCGAAACTGTTGTCCAGCTTCTAACGACCATTGTGTAGCTTCTCTTCCAGCCGCGTACAGCTTGGTCTATGCCCTTACTGCTCTGTTTTTCGACTTGAGCTATATGGTCTTCATCCTTGCGTGGGAACTACTACAGCGGGATGGCTAGTAAGCCCATGATGCTCAACCAACTAGTTTTGCCTTATTATGCTCTATGCTAACTTATCTCCACGAGTAAGCTGTTGTTAGTTGATGTATTTAATCTTCATTCAATGGGGCGGTATTCTATAGTTATGCCTGTTAGTGGGCGTCATCCCAGACGCTCGCTCCATCAGGCGTAGTCCTAGGTTAGCGCTTGATCAGGCGGTGATTTGGTTACCGCCCGTGTTTTTAAGCGTTCCGTTATAATAACGCTTGGCATCAAGCGGTAATCTATACAACTGCTTACCATCAGGCGGCCGCCTACGACACCGCTCGACTAAACCAAGTTTAGACCAGAAAAAAGACTATATTTACTCTGCTACAGTGATAAATCCGGACTAAAGACCAGAAGTAGTCGTCCCACTGTGCTTCATTTTTCCGGACTAAAGAGTGAATTTGATCTTTAGTCCGTGTTATAGTCGTCCCACTGTAGACGCTCTAATCCACTACATTAGTATGAGGTTATGTAAGGTGAGTGCAACAATGGTATAAACTAATCAACATTTGATAAATCGAAAGAGAAAACTCATCAAAATAAACTATTTATATGGGGAAACAATAGATAAATACCGTAAAGGTTACTCGAATTCAAGAAACTGCACAAAATATTTTTCAAATCTTAATAGAAGTTTTAATAGAACATAAAGCCATAAATCCAATGTATATAATAAATGTTTAAAAATATTAAGTTTATATGCGAATTTAAATAAAAGTAAATAATAGTATAAAATGTTGCTCCAAAGTTCTAAATTTGATATTCATTTAATCTATGATTACGTCACCACAAAAATAAATGTCACATGTACTAAAAAATACCTGTATCAAGAATATAAAATATAGTTGGGTTATAAATGGTGACCTAGATTTTATTTGGGAAGTTAAGGGGATAAATAGTGGTATAAATTTCATCTTGGGAAGTTAGGGAATAAAGAGTGGTCCAAATATCTTATCTTATTCTTATATAATGCTTATAAAACACGATGGTTTCCTATTTTATCCAGCGGGCAGGATACACTCCAGCTTTTATAACTAGCGGTCAGGATCTTCCCACTCCCTCCTATTATTAACAAGATCAAATGATCCAACGGTCTTAGACTTCCCCTCTAACTGCATATCGATGGCGGAAAAAAACTTGAAGATAATATACTGGCTTAAGTGATCGCTAGCGAAATACTTCATTTGTTTCTTTTTGAAGCTTGATATAGGGGCTCCAAAATCTTGGAGGGGCTCCAAGTGGCGGCGAGGTGACCCAATTTTATGTTAAGGGATGTCCTAGGGGTTTGGTTAAATATCGATTTTACCCTTAAGCCAATTAAAACCTAAACACCCTTAACATTATTCATAACTTTCAAAAACTAAACCAAAGAAAAACCCAACCGTAATCCATCGAAATTCATCGCCGATTCGTAAAATTCTTCGTCGATTAAACTCAACAATTCGAGATGAAGAAGCATACTAAAGGCGTTAAAGGTAGTAGTGATGGCAATCAACCCTGCTCCTTTCAACCTAATCAAGAGATTCAAGAAGAAATCGATAGTGAAAAGCAAAATCAATCACCGAAAAATCCAACAATGGTGTATCTAAGGTATTGAAGAAAACCCATGTTATTCTTAGAACTTGTAATTGATTGATTCGCATGTTTGATTGTGTTTCTGGTTTAAAAATATTGGACACGGTTGATATTACGGTTGGGTTCGTGTGAAAACCCAACCGTAATATATCATGTTCTTAACATTACGGTTGGGTTGTTTTCAATACCCAACCGTAAATCAAAGGGAAGAAGATGAAGAGTTAAGGATATTACGGTTGGGTTTCAAAATTGAACCCAACCGTAAACAATTTGCGCCATTTTTTAAAAATAATTTACGGTTGGGTTTTGAGCAAAACCCAACCGTAACAATAGCGCACACAAAATTTTTGTTAAAGTATTACGGTTGGATTTTAAGAAAAACCCAACCGTAAAAATAATGTGCACATCAGGCTACATGTGTTTTACGGTTGGGTTTTTGTTAAAACCTAACCGTAAAATAGTGACAAAATTTTCAACTAAAAATCCTGTGTAGTCAAAACAATCCTGTGTAGTCAAATTTTTTTTAGTTGAAGTTGAATTGCTTGGAAATTATCTAACTTGTATTGCTTGTGTATTGTAGGAAGAATAAGAGGGGTAACAATTTAACACCAATTTCTCACACTCCAACCCCTCGCCACGGAAAGCATTTAGGGGTTCAGAAGAGAGGCGTGAGTAAGACCCATAATCCATCTTTTGAGGTAGGGGGTGGTAGTGTTCCTCAAATTGCACAAGAGGAATATAGTGTGTTCCAGGGCTTGGGTGATCTACCAACACCTAGAGGTTCTCTTGTGATTAGAGAACCACCACAAGAGCAACAACACGAGGAAGAAGAGAGGGACAGAGAACAACATGTCCCTCAAGGCAAAGGTAAAGAAATTCCCAAAGAAAAGGCAAAGAAAAGGGTTGCCAAAGATATACCCAAAGAAAAGGCCGAACCTCAACTGTGGCCTAAGAGGAGGAATGGAGGACTTTGGGGTGAGGCCCCAGACAAATCTGCATTATTATTTGGTTATCCTCATTCATGGGCTGCCAAAGTTGCTGCGACCAAGGTATTAATCTAAACACTTCTATTATTCTGTTAAATTTTTGTTTGTTAACTTTTGTAAGTAAAACAAATTTGTTTTTATTCTTTGTAGGATCATACACAGGCGATCAAGAAATTGGTTCGTCAAAGGGCTCAACATTGGCCCTTAACTGATGAATGTACGGTCGTACAAATTCTCGTAAATGGTACCGGGTTAGCTCCCGGAATTACCAATTCGATGTGGGAGTATGACAATGTCGTCTGCGCAGCCTTCAGGGAACGTTATTGGCCTGAAACCGATACGTTTCATCTCCTACTCGGCGAGATGACAATAACGCCGGATGATGTCCAATCAATTCTTGGCCTGGAGGTGGATGGTAAATCAGTGTTTGAGGGTTTTAACAACAACATGTCATGGAGTGATCTTTATGCACTTGTGAAAGATACACTTGGATGGGAGAAGATCGAAGCCGAATCTGAGTTTAAATTGGTCAGTGGAGATAAACTGGGGATGCCAACGAAGAAAGGTCAAGGTATGAGCAAGAAAATTATTGTTGCGTTAACTAAAGGAGAAGTTTGGAGGAACCGCAAAGTTGGAAATGGCTGGGGTCGTCATAGATGACACCAGAGCTATTCGAACATCCAGAGCGTATCTGTTATATATGCTCGGCACCATCTTCTTTGCTGACAACTCGGGCAACATGGTCAACGTTCACTATCTATAGTGGTTTCAGGGTGATCACGGGATGACGCATCAGTACTCGTGGGGAACTGCCACCCTGGCTTACCTACTTGCTAACCTTCGAAAAGCTTCGAGGGTTAGGGGAACTGAGATTGCCGGGAATACCGGTCTGCTTCAGGTAATTTATTGTTTGAATTTCAATGTTTAACTTTAATTTATTTTTTTCGCATTTTCGTATATTAATAATTATTATCTTCATAGGCATGGGTATATGATCATTTTCCCAGACTGGCTCCTCAAACGAGCGGTGATGGTACTGGACCTACGGGAAGGAAATTCGTCTTCACCGGGACCCAGGAAAAATATAAAGAAGTGCTCATAGCAAAGATGAGAACTGAAAATTGATGCTTTCACGGTTGAAGATGTTATTTTTGATCCTTATGTGAAGATTAGCATAGAGGGTGATGGACATGTTGAGGATTTACGTGAATTGTCGGACGTGGCAGGCTACAACGGCCCTTTGTACCATCCGTTTGGGTACGTGATGTCCAACCCCCGCCGAACTCTCCGCCAATATAGATACGTCCAAACAACGGTGACACGCGAAATGTTTAAATTGTGTGTGAATGGTTCGATGATCGAAGGCCCAAACATCGTGCTAAATTACGATCCAACGCCTTCGGTCGCGGTTTGGAATAAACGCAATGATCCGAAATACCAAGTCCAAAGAACAGAGTTAACTCCATCTCCGGGCACAAAAGAGGCTGCAGAAGATTACTTGGATTGTTATCGCCATTTCGGTCATCCAACTATCATCAACAATGGTTCTGAGACTATCCAAACAACACAGAAGATGGTTTCTGGAAGAAGGCATATTTCAATTTGGTACGTACATTATTTTTGTTATTAATGTTTTTAAGATTTATTACTAAACACTCATCCTACTTTTATTTTCATATGTGAATAGAAAAAGAAAGTCGTTGCATTGGCGGACTCTATAAATCCATGCCTAAGCACAATTGATGTGAGAACGCCTGACCAACTCCAAGCTTTGATTAGGGAGCTTCATCATGAAGCCAAGGATGTGCATCGGACTTTAAAGAGGAGTAGACCCGCTACAAGAGGCGCGACTAGATATGCGAGTACTACTAGAAGAGAGCCGCAAGCATCGGATTAAGAGACACATGATGAAGCCGAAGATGCGCAACGTGGTGCTCGTACTCGAGGCGGTCGTGCTGGTGCTCGTACTCGTGGCGGTGCTGCTCATCGTAATCTTATGAGCAAAAAAAGACCTCGTCAAAGTCATCGACCTACCCCCCATCCTTCTCCCTAACTCTATGTGTATGGTTTTTTTTTGTGTGGGTGAATTACTTGTACCTTTAATGTGAAGTTGGATTTGAAGTTTGAATTTAACTTGCACGTGAATTATAAAAATTAAACTTAAAATTTGTGTATTACCTGTTTTATTTCCAGTTATTTGAAGTTGGAAACCATGCAATGAGAAAAGCAGGTAAAAATACCCAGAAAAATTAATGTTACGGTTGGGTTTCCAGGCAAAACCCAACCGTAAAACTGGCAAAATGAAAAATGTTGAAGGTTTACGGTTGGGTCTCTAGCCAAAACCCAACCGTAAAACTGTCATATTTTCATACTACAGTTTTACCAACCGTAAAACTGTCACATTTTCATACTACAGTTTTACGGTTGAGTTTTCAGCAAAAACTCAACCGTAAATTCTACTGGATAACTTAAAATTGGATTCTCTAATTTATGTGTTTTTCGTTTTTTCTTTGTTTGAATGATCCAATTTACCTTCAATCTAGTTAAAATGATTGAATGAGTTCAAATTTTTGATTTTGAAACCCAAATTTGACCTTAAAACTCAAAGCTACAAAGGATGGTCAACCTGGGATTAAAATAGAGCCGTTACACTTCTGGTTTATAAGTGAAATAGTTGAGTACATATCCAACCCATCCATTTTTAAAAAAAATTAAACCTTTATTTTACAACAATCATTTCCAACAAAACTAGTACTCTAATATAGTGGAATATGGGTCAACCTGGGATTAAAAATCCAGATTTTTCTTTGGATGAAGATTTATGTATTTGCCGCAACTATGTATTATGTTTTCCAAAAAGAGGAGAAGAACGAAGGCAAAGTGGTATAACGAGTCTGAGTTATTGGCAAACAATCCATGGAAACTTTTGTTCTGAAACCGGCAACCCTTATAACCGTGATCACGTCAAGTTGATTTGTCGATATAACACTATACACCGATACGTAGAAGAATTTATGGCATTAGTTCGTATTATTGGTCAACTACGACTTAGGGGTGAAACCGAAGATGAGGTATTACAGAGATCTCTTCAGGAATGGAGGAGATGGAAAATATGACCCTTTTTATACCTACCTCATTATCACATCCTAAAAGACTTTTTGCTCACTCGCAAACCTATTTATTAGTTCTTTTGTAATGCTATTTGGGTTTGTTAATGGTAATTTCAATTGTATCCCAGGTTACTTTAATGATTTCATGGGTTGTAATGTGGTCAAAGTAATGATGTTTACATATATTTGTGTTTTGAACCCAATTTTGAGTGAATTGAAATTCCAAAAAAAGGTTAACAAGAATATTTACGGTTGGGTTTTGAGTCCAAACCCAACCGTAAACCTGGCTGAAATTTTTTAACATCATTTTTACGGTTGGGTTTGGAGTCCAAACCCAACCGTAAAACTGGGTAAAAATTTGTGTGACAGTTTTACGGTTGGGTTTTTACTGAAAACCCAACCGTAAACCTGGGTGAATTTTGTAGTGACACATATGATATTACAAATTTTCAATTTCCAAAAAACTATATTCATATTATGATTCCTCCAACATACATATGATATTGTTACTATATTATCATTCCGACTCCGAGTTAGAAACAAATGATATGAATTGAAAGGTCGGGGAGGGTTTTAATGCCTTCCAGAGTTCAAAATTTTGCTCGAACCGGTGACACCAACACTTGGCGATGTCACCGTGGTATCCATCCTGTAACGGGGGTAATGGACTTCCTTCTGTCAACTTGAGACCGACAAAATGGCAGTTCTGCACCAGCCCAATCACACATCTTCTATTAGCCAATTGTTCGAAAAATGTTGATCTTGTTGGTGCAAATGTAAAACAATATCCATTTGAGATATAATGGATGACACAATTGAAAGCGTTGGCGAGGATTTGGCCACATATTGGCATGCTCATCCAAAACTCGCTAGTGCAATTCTTGTTTCCTATTAAACGCCTTTCGAACGCAATGAACTCCTCGTTTAACAACGACTCTTCATCTCTATATGCACACATCATTGGCTTGTATAAATCCGCCGACTTATGCCTTACATAAGTTACTTCATCCATACCCAACCCTGCTGCTCCTCTAAATGGTCCAACTTGTTCGATGAATACATGGTATCCACAATTACCATCACCGGCAACATCGTCGGTGGCCTTTATGTATGGACGAAAAAAAGCCGGAAACGGTGACATATTATTTTCAAAAATAATGTGCTCGTTCGGACGATTTTGCCATTCTCAATTCTTGAAAAGTTAGATGGAAATTGCATCAATCCTCTTGCAATCCGGATCGTATGTGGATCTTCAACCACTAATGTATTGCCTTTAACTTTTTCTTTTCTTCTTGCTAATTCTTTCATACTAACTCTTTTTTTTTCTTCTTGCTAATTCATTCATACTTACTCTTCTTGAGTTTGGGTGTGCAGGAACTTTTCCCTTGGCACCAAGTTCAATTGTTGAATATTTTGAGTGGGAACCGCGGGACCTTTTCCTTTAATATCTACTAGACTTGGTCCCCCTTGTTCCGTTTGACTTCTTTTTCGTTGAGCATCATCCTCCTTCTCATCCTCTGCTTCATATTCCTTTTGCAAATGCTCAAATGCAGAAGGGTTTCTTTTTTTTTAATTCGTCATGCAATTCCCTAGCTTTTTTGCGTCCTACGGCCCTCGATTCTTTGGTAGAAAGCCTACCTTTTCTCTTCCCTCTAATTGGTTCCTTGATAGCGTACCTTGTGTGCGGAAACACGAAGTAACTCAACTTCGTCAACCAAATTTGCTTTTACGCCTGATTTAATGTTTCGTATTTCTTGGCTAGAGCCTTTCCAACGTGGGTGTCGGCAAACGATGCACCAAAATCTTGATCGACGATGGGTTCGTCGAAAGACAATTGTTGCCAAAACGGATCAATATCTTGAATTGGGATCACGTCGTCTTCTTCGTACTTGGGCATCATATGCCGGCAGGGAAGTCCCAAACTTGACATGTTAGGACAAACACACTCTTCTTCTCCGTGTAAGTTGCCCAATCTATAGTGCTTTACTTCGTACATTATCTTCTCAATCGCACAATGCGACACCTTATAAGAAATATTTTGGAGCAATGGTTCGTCTTTATAGCTGACGTGTTTTCTAGAAAGGCTTTTTTCAAAAGATTCCTTAACTCTATCAAGGTCACGGAGAAAATAATCGTGCATCGCTTCGAAGACCGTAACAAACCCACCATCACAATTATGAAGCTTCTTCTTTATTCTGTTGTGAGATGACTCCATGGTACTTGTAGCTTGGTTGTCAAAGTGCCTATATTGGTTTGTGAACGCCGCTACAAACTTCTCTTTGTGCGGATTCATCCAATGGTCCATAAAATAGTTGACAACTCTTGGATAATTACTCCAGTGCAAGCATAACATACGAACATTTTCTTCATAATCTTCCTTGGTGATAGACCATGTCAAAGCGTCCCATTCAGTTTGGAAACAAGCCCATTTTAGTTCCGCCAACTTGTCGTCCTCCTCGAACTTTTCTTTGGCCATTTCTTGTTCAGCATCCGGCAATTTCTTAATTCTGTCTAGCTTTTCTTTGTTGGCCGAATAATCGTTTTGCACTTGGTTTGAATATTGTTCCACAAGTGGAACGTGCAAAGAAGATGATGAGCATCTGGGAATACCCTTGTAATAGCATTCATCAAGCCTTGTTCTTTGTCGGTGATAATTACCTTAGGGGTATATCCTTCAACGCAGAATAATTTAATTTGTTCCAATGCCCACACATAGCTTTCTTCGAGCTCGTTTCTCAAGAAGCAAAAGGCAACACTAAACGGGGACTTGGTAGAAGTTTGGCCTACAACATTCAAAACCGGGAGCTCATACTTGTTAGTTTTGTACGTGGAATCCATCATAAGCACTTGATGGGAGCACCGTGCTAACTTTATAAACTCAGGATGAGCCAATATAATATGCTTAATTTCTTTATTCTCATCTTCTTCGTGAAACTGGTGTAGTTTTTCGTCTCCCCCAAGTACAAAAGTTGTTGGATCGGGTCCCTTTCTTCCCATTTCTCACGCTTCAACTTGGCTTTGGCGTTGTAGATTGTCTCCAACGTAGACATATTATTTGAGTTTATTTCTTCAAGTGCCCGAGTATATCACTGGGTTTCAAACGCTTATCCATCATATCGTTTACGATGAGCTTTTCTTCCTCGGTGATCCGTGCCGTAGAAGGATGCGTTAACAAAGTCTCTGGTGGTAGGTGGTTGTGACGACCGCATACAACTGTATACAAGAACCACTTATTCTCGTTGTTGGTACGAAATTGAAGCTTGAAAGGACATCCCGTCTTCTTAGTGAAATTTTTTCGCTTGATCTTCGTCTTTGGTACATACTCAGTACCCTTCTTCGCATGTCTTGTGTATTGTCCACTACAATCACAAACCATTTGAAAGCGGTTGTGTTTTTGTTGGTTGTTACAAACAATCACACACATGATGAGTTTCCCATGTTCTGTAGCCCATTTCTTTGCATCATCTTTTTTATCCCATGTCTACATGGTCCAAGAACAGAAAGTTAGGAGAAAAAAAATGGCATTAGTTATATTGTCGAAAGGGATTAACAACTTATCTATAACCTACCAGGTCGTTCAAATAGTGATACGTAGTATCTCTAGTTTCAATATCATTTGGAGGAGGCTGATCATACATTGGTTGAGGTACAATCGTGAGTTGAACAAAAAAGATCAAGGCATTACGCAACAAAACACTAAAACCAATAAGTTTACGGTTGGGTTAGAAGCGTCAGACCCAACCGTAGAAGCGTCGGACCCAACCGTAATACAACAAAAAAATGTCAAACAATTTACGGTTGGGTTAAAGAGTCAAACCCAACCGTAACTAGTGCAATAAATACCCATGCACGTAATGAGTTACGGTTGGGTTTGTGGTAAACACCCAACCGTAAAACTGTGAAAGTGTACTTTTCCTCCATCAAATGTACAGTTACGGTTGGGTTTCTGAAGACAACCCAACCGTAAACATGGCGGAGTCACAAACAAAACTCACTATTATGTACCTCATTTCATTAAATATCAGCAAAAAAGGACAAAGAGTTTAAGTTAGAGGTATACCTGACTACTCTCGGCAGTTGAATCTTCACTTTGACGACTACTTTCTCTATTTGGTTGAGTTTCAGCATCACAACTTTCACTTAAAACCTCTCTACCATCCAAATAATCATACATAGTTGGGTATCCCTCAATGGGTATGTAGAATTTAGTTTGGCAATCATACAAGGATTCACCCTCCACAAATTTACCACTAGAATCACTCATTTTGGGTTTTTCAAAATTTTGGATTAAAACTCTCTTATCTTTCTTCTACTTTTCCCACCAACAAAAAACAAATACAAGACTGATTTATGCATAAAAAATGAAGAATATAGGAGATGAAGATGATCATTTACGGTTGGGTTCGATGACTCAACCCAACCGTAACTACAGTTCCACTAAAAAAAGTCATATTTACGGTTGCGTCCGATTATTAAACCCAACCGTAATATAATTTGTACTAAAACCACATATTTGTTACGGTTGGGTTTCATTACAAAACCCAACCGTAAAAGCGTATGCACTAAAACTAGAATTTACGGTTGGGTTCTAAGCCAAAACTCAACCGTAATATAATTTGCACTAAAACCACATATTTGTTACGGTTGGGTTTCATTACAAAACCCAACCGTAAAAGCGTATGCACGAAAAGTATCACTAGAATTTACGGTTGGGTTCTAAGCCAAAACCCAACCGTAAATTCTACTGGATAACTTAAAATTTGATTATCTAATTTGTGTGTTTTTCGGTTTTTCTTTGTTTTAATGACCCAATTTACCTTCAATCTAGTTAAAATGATTGAATAAGTTCAAAATTTTAATTTTGAAACCCAAATTTGACCTTAAAACTCAATGCTCTAAGGGATAGGTTACGGTTGGGTTTTGCCATAAAACCCAACCGTAAGTGCAAGTTGAAATTGTAAACATAATTTGGATTTTACGGTTGAGTATTCTGGATAACCCAACCGTAAATAATCCCTGAATAGTGACAAAAATTATTGTCACTTCTTTATTTGTGTCTCCTTAAAGTAGACAATTCCAACGGATTTTTTATTTGAAAATCTAGTCGTTGGGTATTTTTTCGCTATAAAAGGAAATATTTCCTTGTCACTTTCTCATTATTCTCTATCCCTTTCATTCTCATTATAATTCTAGACTTTCCAACTCATTCTCACCATACCCTTTCAACCATTAAAAATGGTTCGATACACGAATGATGAAGATGTTGCAATTGTTCGAGGGTGGCTTACGATGATAGAGCACGCTTACGAGAGAGCCTTCTATAACAACAATAACAACGTTGTTAGAGCTGAAAAATTGGATGGACGGTCAGGAGGATGATTCTTGGTGGGAGCGTGTGTTTGAAATGTATGTGGCATTAGAGGGGAATGGATATCGGAGGGCGTGGAGAACCATCAAGAGACGCTTTGCGGCGTTGTATGAAGAAATGGAAAACTTAAAACTGGAAATGAAAAAGAGAATTGAAGCATTTCCCGACGAACCCAGTGTGGAAAGAGTAAGTGTGTCAATTAATACATCGTTCGTTAAAAAGAGTTTAAAAAAAATCAAACTTATAATTGATTTATTTTTTTCAGCATGTGATGGCTATGGCGCAGTATAAAATCAAATATGGGAAGGAGTTTACGCATAAGGATTGCTATCGTATCTTGGAACAAAGTTTCTATCTTGAGTTTCGCCGTTATGATTAAGTGTTTAAGTGTTTAAGTGTAATCATCTAATGATCTACTGTATTTCGTTTCCTTTGGTTCTTCCTTTAATGTTAAAAATAAGGTTTTTAACAACTCTGGTATTTGATAAGAAAATGAACTAAACCCAAACATAACTAATTTTCTCTTAAAAACTCCTTCTTACGGTTGGATTCGATGACTCAACCCAACCGTAACTACAATTCCTACTAAAAAAACTGAATCTACGGTTGGGTTCGATTACTAAACCCAACCGTAAAATAAATTGTACAAACACCACAACTAGCTTACGGTTGGGTGTCAAGGCAAAACCCAACCGTAACTATTATGATGAAATATGCACTAAAACTAACACTAGAACTTACGGTTGGATTCGATGACTCAACCGAACCGTAACTACAATTCCTACTAAAAAAACTCAATTTTACGGTTGGGTTCGATTACTAAACCCAACCATAAAATAAATTGTACAAACACCACAACTAGCTTACTGTTGGGTTTCAAGGCAAAACCCAACCGTAACTATATGATGAAATATGCACTAAAACTAACACTAGAACTTACGGTTGGGTTCTAAGCCGGAACCCAACCGTAAATTCTACTGGATTCTCAAAACTGTCAGAATTTGTGTCTCCTTAAAGTAGACAATTCCAACGGATTTTTTATTTGAAAATCTAGCCGTTGGGTATTTTTTCGCTATAAAAGGAAACCTTTCCTTGTCACTTTCTCATTATTCTCTATCCCTTTCATTTTCATTATAATTCTAGACTTTCCAACTCATTCTCACCATACCCTTTCAACCACTAAAAATGGTAACTACATACACGAATGATGAAGATGTTGCAATTGTTCGAGCGTGGCATAAGATGGTAGAGCATGCTTACGATAGAGCCTTCTATAACAACATAACAACGTCGTTTCACAAGAATATTGGCATGAGGATCAAGATACTGATCCTTGGTGGAAGCGTGTGTTTCGAATGTTTGCGGCATTAGAGGGGAATGAAAATCATCGGACGTGGAGAGCCATCAAGAGACGGTTTGAGGCGTTGTATCAACAAATGAACAACTTAAAACTGGAAATGCAAATGAGATTCGAAGCACATCCCGACGAGAACGGTGTGGAAAGAGTAAGTTTGTCGATTAATAAATCGTTCATTAAAAAGAGATTTCAAAAATTCAAACTTATAATTGATTTGTCTTTTTCAGCATGTGTTGGCTATGGAGCAATATAGAATCAAACATGGGGAGGAGTTCAAGCATACAGATTGCTATCGTATTATGGAAACAAGTCGGGTGTTTGATTATCGCCATTATCTTTAAGTGTTTAAGTGTAATCATCCAATGATCTATTGTATTTCGTTTCCTTTGTTTTTTCCTTTAATGTACTACTTTAAATCTATTACAATAGAATGAATAAGTTAAAAAGGTGTGTTTTAAACCCAATTTGGAGTATATTGAAAATAAAAAAAAAATGTTAACAGGAGAATTTACGGTTGGGTTTGGACTCAAACTCAACCGTAAATCATGCTGAAATGCTAAGTGAAAGTTTTACGGTTGGGTCCGATTACTAAACCCAACCGTAAAAAAATTTGTACAAACACAAAACTTGTTTACGGTTGGGTTTCAAGGCAAAACCCAACCGTAATTATATGATGAAATATGCACTAAAACTAACACTAGAACATACGGTTGGGTTCTAAGTCGGAACCCAACCGTAAATTCTACTGGATAACTTAAATTTGGATTCTCTAATTTGTGTGTTTTTCGTTTTTTCTTTGTTTGAATGACCCAATTTACCTTCAATCTAGTTAAAATGATTGAATAATTTCAAAATTTTGATTTTAAAACTCAAATTTGACCTAAAAAATAAATGCTCAAAAGGAAACTCAACCGTAACTCTGTGTTGAAATTGTAACAAAAATTAACAGAATATGTTACGGTTGGGTTATAAGCCAAAACCCAACCGTAAATTCTACTGGATAACACAAATTTGGATTATCTAATTTGTGTATTTTTCGGTTTTTCTTTGTTTGAATGACCCAATTTACCTTCAATCTAGTTAAAATGATTGAATTATTTCAAAATTTTGATTTTAAAACTCAAATTTAACCAAAAAAATCAATGCGCAAATGGATGTGTTACGGTTGGGTTTTGCCTTAAAACCCAACCGTAACTATGGGAAAAAATGGTGTTCATCATTTTTCTTCTACTTACGGTTGGTTCTGGTTGAAAACCCAACCGTAACTATTGGAAAAAATGGTGTTCTTCATTTTCTTCTACTTACGGTTGGGTCTGGTTGAAAACCCCACCGTATATCTGGTGTGTTCTTGTTTACGGTTGGGTTCGACATGAAACCCAACCGTAACTTTCTCTGAACAACAAAAAATCAATCTTTCAAATCGTGATTTCATCAAATTTGAGCCATAAAAAGATCAATAGTATAAGTTAGAGGTATACTCAATGCTACTATGGTTTATTGAATCAAAATCTAGGGTTTAAAATTTTCTTTTTTTTCCTTAAATTTCATCTAGTTTTTCTTCCCACCAAACACAAATTCAAAAAAAAAAAAATTCAAATCATTTGATTAAGTAAAAGATTATGTTTAATTAATCATGATTAGATTAATTTATTAATTAATTAGTGTAATTAAGATTAACTAATCAGGAGTGGTTTAGGCATTGTGAAAATATTACGGATAAGGGGTTTTTGAGTTTTACTTCAAAATGTCTCTATTTCGTCTTATTATAGGAGCTCTTCCAGGATTTTGGAACCCCTATATCAGCCTTCTAAAAGTACTTAGAATCAAAATTTCGTCGTCGATTAAACTCCCAATTTCGTGATGAAGAATACTAATAAATGTGTAGAGAGTAGTAGTGATGACAATCCGGATAAAACTAAACAAATTAATGAAGATTTAGGGTTACAGATTGAATTTACGGTTGGGTTCGAATGGAAACCCAACCATAACTGGTTTTTTCTTCATATTACGGTTGGGTTATTAAACAAACCCAACAGTAACTTCAAATGTAGGAGATGAAGATTCAATTAAGATTTACGGTTAGGTTTTTAACCAAACCCAACCGTAACTAATCTTTAAACCTCAATTGTAAAATTAGATAAATATATTTTAAGATTGTTCATTTATATCTTGTAGAGAATTGAAAGACGAAGCTAACCCAAAAATAATGAGGTCAATCGGACATCGTATGGAGGAGTTATGATCAAAACGGTGAAATCTATTTGTATTCAGGAATATTTACGGTTGGGTTCGCCAATAAACCCAACCGTAAATTTGGGCTCAATGAATCCCAAAAATCTCAGATTTACGGTTGAGTTTATTGGCGAACCCAACCGTAACTATTCCTGGATACAAATAGATTTCACCGTTTTGATCATAACTCCTTCATACGATGTCCGATTGACCTTATTTTTTTTGGGTTAGCTTCGTCTTTCAATTCTCTACAAGATAGAAATTCAAAAATCTTAAAATATATTTATCTAATTTTACGATTGGGGTTTAAAGATTTGTTACGGTTGGGTTTGGTTGAAAACCTAACCGTAAATTTGGGAAAGAATGGTGTTCATCATTGTTCTTCAAGTTACGGTTGGGTTTGGTTGAAAACCCAACCGTAAATCTGGGCAAAAATGGTGTTCTTCGGTGTTCTTAGGGTTACGTTGGGTTCGACATGAAACCCAACCGTAAATTTCTCTGAATAACAAAAAATCCATCTTTCAAATCGTGATTTTATCAAATTTGAACCATAAAAAGATCAAGAGTTTAAGCTAGAGGTATACTCAATGCTACTATGGTTGATTGAATCAAGATCTAGTGTTTAAAAAAAAACGACAAAATTTTCTTAAATTTCATCTAGTTTTTCTCCCCACAAAACACAAATTAAAAAAAAAAAAAATTGAATTCATTTTTTAAGTACAAGATTATGTTTAATTAATCATAATTAACTTCATTTATTAATTAATTAGTGTAATTAAGATTAACTAATCATGGGTGGTTTAGATATTGTAAAAATATTATGGATAAGTGATTTTTAAGTTTTACTTTAAAATATCTTTATTTCGTCTTGTTATAGGAGCCTCTCTAGGATTTTAGAGCCCTATATCAAGCTTCTATTTTTATTAGTTCCCCTCTGAGATAGATGACACTATGAAGTTCACCGAATGACTTTATAATGTCATATTAACGATACATATAATATAAGGTCAAGCGTACCATGAACGATCACTTCAAATATAAAGAGTGAAAGCTAAGGGATTCATAGATTGCTGGCTCATCTATTGGTGTTCATACTGTTTCCCTGCTTCAATTTCTTCATGTGCGCTTCGTCAGTTGAAATACTGTGTTGTAGAGACCGAAGCTGCAGCAAATTGTGTTTCTCCTAGCTGGCTCAGAGACGTATAGAGTTTACAGGTTGGTGCTGAATTGAACTTGCATTCAGTATTTCCACATTTAGTTTAAGTTTTTTCATGATGCTTCTCGATTTGTTCTTCAAATGCTTCTCGATTTCAAGATTTAATCTCTGTTTCAAACCAAGAAATTGAAGCAGGGAAACAGTGTTCTCCAACAAAATGGCGATCGCTGGACCTATTACTCCTGGCCAGGTACTAGAATCTGAATATTCAAATCTTTGTAATTGTCTTTGAATTCAGTTTTAGTTGAATTTCATGATTAGAATTGTAAATTATTGAAATGTTAAGTTGATTGTTAAAATGTGATGTGAGATTTTGATTACTGTGGTTGTGAATTGATTAAAGAGATAGGATTGTTTGAACTTGAATCTAATCTTGGTTTTGTGGTAATCAAAGTTAGATAGTGACATTTTAGTAAGATAGTGACATGTTAGTAAGGAATCTGGCTTTCTTGGATTAAATCGATTGGATCGTCAATTCTTTAGAAGTGAAAACCAGTTGAAGATAGTAAGATATGTAGTTTATGATTGTATTGAACTGTCTATGAATTCAGTTTTGGTAAGGAATTGCGTGGATAATATTGTAAGAATGTCGGTTGTTAAAATGTTAAGCTGATTGTTAAGATTTGACGACTGATTTGGATTACTGTAGATGTGAATCACTGGGAAAATAGGTTTATATGTGAGTTTGAATTTGATTTTGAGGTAGTCAAAGTATGTACGCAGATAGATATTGATGTTTTTGAATTAGTAGTAGTAAGGTATGTTGTTATGACTTGAAAAAGTTTTTTTTATCTTTAGTATTTGTTAGTGAAAGTTTTAACTGTTCCTTTTATGCGTTACGTACATTGAGATTTCTGAACCAGCACCGTCCTTGACATATTTTGATATTCGACTTTGTTGCAGGTATCATTTTTCCTTGGAATAATCCTGTTATTTGCAGCAACGCTATATGCTGAATGGTTGGAGCATAGGAAGAATTCAGTTTCTTCAAAAATGTAAGTTATATAAGAGATCTTTAATCTTTAACTTTGAAGACCACTATTTCCTAACTGCCGCTAACTCTAAACAATACACAAGCTACTCAAATCAGCAGTATATAGTAGATACTCAGCTGGCAATGGAATTAATGCATACGAATTGTGAAACACAAGTGTACAGATTTAGCTATAAATACTTACCAAAGTACACTTGAGAACTCCAAATACTTTTCCAGCCTACACGAGATGACGAGAGATGCTACAGTAGTTAAGCAAGCTGAGTTCAAGTGATTATTCTTCCTAAACTTGGTTATATTTGATTTCATTTGCTTTAATTTGAGTAAAAAGTATTAGCATTATAAGGAAATGTATGATTTCGGATTATTAACATGAATATTATTGAACTGTTAGCATTACTAATATCTTTTTTCAAATTGCGGCAATTACGGATTCAGTAATGTTCGGTTTTATATGGTAGCAAAATTGTTTCGGTCTCATTATTGGTCATTGAAATTCTGTTCAAACTGCATTTTGGTTTTGATAACAGGGTGCTGTGTATGATGTGAAAATGTTTCTTCTCTTTATATTGTTTGGAATCAATTATGTAAACCATCTATTATGCTTCACTTCCTAAACTGATACTTACGTGTACAACTCTTATTGCCGGTCCAGAAATTTAAGTGGTGGGTTCTAGATTTGCGGTGTATTCTTTATTTGCAAATAGATTTTAAGTTCTATACCGATATGACTTAGATAGTAATATGGTTCAATCTAACAAGCAGGTGTCACATTGTTTGATATAGTAGTCGAGCACCCCAAAACTAATTAATTTGTACCCCTAGATTTGCGTTATATTCATCTCAAGAACAACTTCACATTAGAAACTCAGTCGTAGAAAAAAAAATGTTCACCACCAGGTTCATGTGTGATCTTTGATGTGCGTCTGGTCTTAACTCTCTAACATGTCGTATCCTACTATGGCCATAGAAAAATCATCTAAAAAACAGCAGGGTCCACTTCAGCTGAAAATATAGCAAGAACAAAGTTAGTTTTAGTTGGCATCTCATATATAAAACAACACTCATTTGTTGGCAATATCACCAATAGGTTTCCAATAATTTGCCTCATGATATGTTCAGGTTCAATTGGGTCCCCATGTTACCAATAATTTGCCTCATGGTATGCACAGGATGACCTTTAGAATGAAGCTTTCGAGATGTGATTGGTAGTTAATATACCTCAAAGGCCATTATTTTTTAATCATAAGAGAATGTACGAACCAAAAAAGGTTATTCGCTCATGTTTCTGATTTCATTTACTTTTTTTTTTTGTAAGGTATTGACTCACTTCCATTCATGGTTTAACGCCTCTTATCATTAGTTCGTTTGAATAAAGGTGGTGGACTTAACATGCATGTTGTTGCAGTCCCCTCTCAGACGAACTGGTAACTGCATTTGATTGAATAGTGGTCTGTGGATGTGGTGAAATGACAAGTACTTGGGTGGATCCAAATAATGACGAACTAAAAGAGTGTATTACATCCCATATCACAAGTAAGTGCCTATCCTTTGCAGTTGCATATTTTAAGAAATTGAGTACTTGGCAGTTTAAGAACGAACATGATCACAATAAGAGGGAAAATGATTATCAATGCGACAGATATCTTTTTGGTTTTTATAATCAACTACGTTTAGACTTTGTACGCCAAATTCAGAAGCAAATAAATATTTTGTCAATATTTTTCCCTAAAATCCTAGGAGTTTTTTTATATGAACACAATTGGGAAACCTTCTCGGTTTTCCCTCTTTTACTGTTAACTTTAGGGGTTGAGCTTTAGAATCATAAAGAACCCTATGCAGATGTAGAACCTACTTAAAAAAAATAATTCAACATTGTTCAATATTTAACATTCACCCAATGTAATGATGTTGCTTTTGCATCATCTAATTTATTTAGTCAAATCCATTCACTACAATGAAATCAACAATCGATTCTGTGGCAACATAAAGTGAAACAGTCTTCTTCAGACTGTTGTGGATCCTATATATAGGAATATTTCCTTCTTTTACGGGCAGGTGAAAGAATTGATTGTGGTTTTATATGCAAGGTAACACTCATCTTCAGGTTTTGGTTCTAACTATTGGATCAATTAAGGACTAAGTAGCTATTTTAAACTATCGACTCAGATGATTGGATATTGATGTTATTCTAAATCCCAGTAGCAGCTCACTATGAGTTCATAGAGTTTGCAGAGATTACCAAAGCCAATGAGAAGAGGGTCTGAGAGATGTTTGTGTAGAGTTTGAATTGGGCCAGGTTACAGGCCTTGAAGTTGGAAGAGTGAACTGATGCTCATCTGCCGAGGTTTGCCTGTTGGATTGAATTTGTGTCGGAATTTGTCAGTCTTCCAATATGTGCAATTTTTGTAGCAATGAGCCTGAATCTGTAGATCATCTCCTCCACTGCTCTGCCGCATAAAATTGGCGAAAATAGGTTGTCTACTAACACTAACAGATGATATGTATGACAATTATTCTTCTCCTGCTGAAATAAAAATGTTCACTGAAGCAATTGAGAGGTCCTTATGTGTTATCAAATAGAATAAGATTTATTCAAACGATAACAATGAGAGAAATTACAAGTAATATCGCAGTTTTTCTTTTGCATATGGGATATTAACACCGTGGAAGATCTTCCACACTACATGAAAATATGTTTTATGGCATTGTTTAACACTCTAAATGATACAGCTTACAACGTTTTAAAGAATAATGGTTTTCATGCCTTATCATACTTGAAAACATCTGTATATTTTTCTTCCTTTTATTACATCTGCGCATAGTGTTATTCCAAGACTCAAGGAAAAGATGGTGGTTGTCCCTGGTATAAAACAAAAAAAGGTACATAAATATTTATGTTATGCAACTGCTCGAAAGTTGCAGCATATATATATATATATACATCAGTGTTAGCAGTACGTACCCCTCTTTATCGATCTCTTAATTTGAGGACTGTCTCTAAGACTATTATATTTACTGAAAAAACCCTTTGTATCGTGGTTAAAATTGAAAATGTTTAGTGGGTTCAAATTTTTTAAGGGTAAGTATCTCCTTTTTTTTTAAGGAGTATTGTCAGGTGAAGCAGAATTAAACAAGCTTAATACATGGGGATACTACTCTACCTGGAGACAACCACTATATGTTCAACAAGGAATCCCTGCAAAATGAATTTTGGTGGCTGTGACTGTGATTGCGAACCATGTTGGGATGACAGTAACTGTAGTGATGATGGTAATCTGGGTAGAGACTAGTTTGTTATGATTTTCATCAGGATTTGCAACTTCCATAATATAAACTAATTTGATGAAATAAAAATAACCATAGATATTTTGCATTTTTTTTTGTAATGATCTTCCAAAATGGGAGAAAGTTTTTAGTAGAGCCATATCAGAAAAATTCGTTATTTATAATTTACATATACGTTGTTTTTTGTATTTATACCCAAAGAGTTGAACATAAATTGACAGTCTCTTACTCAGTTCCTAGAAATATCGCTTCAACAGTATCGAAAACTTTAGTTATTGCTGTCCTTCATATCTTTCTCTCTTTACACATCCCTTCTTTGCTTTCACTATCATCCGTTGATAATAAAAACCTGAAACTTTCATTGTTTATGTTTCTCATTCAGACAAGCCTTCTGTCTATACCTCTCACCATGAATGGGTATCTAATAAGACTCACCGCTAGGTAGTATATACTAATAAAACTAGGTGATGATGCATGCGAACTTGACAAAAGAATATTAAACATAAATTTATATTTCACAACTGCACAGAGACGTGCTCCGACACATTATCAGCCAAGAAATCAGTTCAACAAATTAAAGATAATCTAACACCGACTGTTATTTAAAAATCGCCAATTGCAACTCGGACAAGATTATAAAGACAGTCGATAGCTCGTAGAACCAGATTGACGATTCAACAAAAAAAAGTTGAAATAAAGAAAAAGTAAACCTTTACTTTATTAATCAATCATTAACGTAAATACCAAAAACATATATCTAAAACAATTGATTTTGATTTTATTAGTACTTATTATTTCTATGTATTTTATAATATATTTATATTATTGTTTTAATATTTATCGTGTTTGATGTGTTTTTTATTTATCCTTTAGAGACTTCTGATGTTAGGTCATCAAAGTTTGGTTAATAAATTTAAAATAGTGTTCAACTGATAATTATATGGGCACGGTTAAAAAATAATTTTAATATATGGGAACTCTTTAAAAATACATCATCTACGATAACAATTATAAATCGACATTCTAGGATGTTAGAAAATTTAGTACACGATTTTATGAAATAGTCTGTATCGATCGGGCTCGGATGATATCCTAATATCAAAAATATAAAACAAAGTTGAGTTATGAGCAGTGGTTGTAGAATTCGAGAAAAATAAAAAGTTATAAGAAGGGCCAGAATCTGTCCATGGAGTATATAAAAGAGCGGTTAGGATTCCCACAATTAACGCCTGAAAAAAGAAAACGCACAGAATGGTCACAGCCGTTTCAGTTTCATTGAAGCTCATAAGCCTACGGGCATTAACATTGTCTTCTTCTTAAGTTCGTCTAAAACCATTTCTTCGAAACCCTCACCTTCAAAACTAACCCATTTTCTGTAGTTCTTTAATCAATTTCATGTATGAAAGAAACCCATTTTATTTTGTTCTTCACCGTTCCTTTTTCGTGCTAGCTGTTAGGGTTTGATTCTGTATAAACTTTATCAGTTAAAAGTTAGGTTTCCAATTTATTTAATTTTCCCTATTTTTCCTTATTTAAGTTAGGGTTTGAATTTGTTGACAGAGTTTTAAGCTATCATTCTTTTTTTTTATTCTAGCAATTGGTAGAAGAACATTCAACCTTGAAGATCTTCAGCCTTCAGGTATAACTTCTCCCCGACTTTTACTTGATTCGAATCTTTGATATTAATGAAACTATTTGAAGTCATTTGGTGTTACTCTGTACTGAACTGGTGGTGGATACTGGGTGCTTGGAAGAGGGAATCGGAAGAGCTCGAGTAAGCGCTGGTGGTGGTGGAGGTTGTATAGACTGAGCTGGTTGTGGTGACTGGGTGCTTGGAGAGGGACCAATAGAGATTGACTTCACTCCTCCCTTCAGGTGTTTGTTTACACAATTTCCTTTGTCATCGTTAACTCAATTTACTTGGGTTATCCAACCGTTGATACTTTCTTCTTCTGTATGAAATTAATGGAACCGCTCGGCCTTTTGGGGATATTGCAGAAGGAGTGAAATGATAGGAGAGTTGGAGAAGATGGCTGGCCTTGAGTTATGATACTGCATCCCCTAATTCATGTTCTCCATCATAACTATCCCCTAAATTCCCACTTCCGTTACCTTTAATATAGACAGAAAGAAGTTTTGAGTTTTGAGGAGAGGAGGATGAAATGAGGATCGGAATCAAACTGAAACAGGAAAGAAGAGGATGAAATGAGGATCAGAGTTTGAAGAACAAGGTTATCTGCAGATGGTATTCAGGACTGTTTGTCTCTGTGTCTATTGATATAACTGAGAATGAGTTAGCATACTTGCACTGCATCCATTTAATTGTGGGTTCTCAAATCATAATTTGTCAAGATTCCTATTGGTGATAGGCATATAAGTTTTTTGTATTGAGTTCATTCCGGTTTTTAGTTCCAGCTTTATGTTCTAAATTTTTGTTGATTATAGAGTTTGTATGCTTCCTTTAGAAATGTTCTGAATAGTATTGGTCATCTTATTGTTGCAGATTTTGGTGGAGGTTATTGTTCCTTTGCTCACAATTTTGGGGATTGTGCAACTCACGAGGAAGTACCCTGGAAAATTGCCTGACTTGGATTTGATGTTTGATGCTGGTGACAAACCTAAACTCAAATTTAAAGATTATCAAGGACCAAATGCTATTGCTCCACCACCAGTGTTTGGCTTCTGCGGCCTAGACTCCTTTGTAGCTATCGCATTTCCTGATTGGTCCTTTTGGGGCTGGTAAGTTTTGTCAAGCTTCTTTCAATATTGGTCTAAGTATATCCAGCAACAATGTGATTTGTGAGAGACGATAGCACTCCAGTTACACACTTATATTATATATTATTTCAGGCCTGAAATACGCATAAGACCGTGGGATACGTTGTTAGAAGATCTGAAGGAGGAAAATAGGAGGACCAAATGGATTGAAAGGTATCCATATGCATATTTGAAAGGGAACCCTAAAGTTGTTCCCACCAGACAAGATCTTATCAAATGCACTGTCTCCGAGGAGAAGTATGGATACGTCTATTTCTTAAGATTTAACTCCACTAATTTTCCTTTTTCCTTTGTTTTTTTGAATTATATTATAGGTGTTTCACTGTATCCTTCCAGGTTGTCTTTCCTAATATAGACAGACTAAAGATGGGTATGGATGCTGATCATGCGGGCATATCCTAGGTAACATGTTAATATGTTATAGTTAGTTATTTCCCTTTTCCCTTATCGTTTTTTGAGATGATAATGAACTTAGATTCTTTTTATCTACTTTTTACAGAGATCCATGTTTCTAAGAGTATATGGTTCCATTCAGATGTTAAGTGTTGCATCCATTAATTTCTTTGCAAATCCATCTTTGTCGTGTCATTAGACAATAATGTTCTTCACCGTTGATAAACACATACAGTGATTACGGCCTAATAAAAAACAACTGAATGTGCCAATGGTTTATCTTTGTATCTGAGAAAAAAATGTGCTGACCAAAATTAAGCGTTGGTTTATCAACACGGTAGGATGCAGCATATTACACCCCGCTTCAGTTACAGTTACTTTACAAATGGTATGGTCTTTGGTTGATGTAGATGTGTGAAGAAAGTCGATGCCGCACAATGGTATTCCTATTTACAAATCTATCTTGGAATCCAATCTGTGCATTGAATGGTTGCAGATGGGATTTCTTTTAGTATGCTAATTGTGCATTGAAGGCACAATTAACTGTCGATCGCCTTAAAAGTTAACATCATCGATATTCTTTGCTTCAACTGCAAGTGGTACATCAAACAGTATGTCGAGGCCTTGAGGTTCATATTGAACGCTCATATGTTTGCTTTTGCTACTTTGCGCCCCAGTCCTGCTTTACATTTGATACAATTGTAATCTAAAAAATAATTGTTCGTTAATTTATCAGGCATGCATGGCATTAAATGATGTGGATGCTGCTGTGGATACTGGATAGTTTCAAAAAGGCATTAGAGTTGGAACCAAGTGATGGTGAGTTTCAAAATTCTACTAATCTAATCATACGCAATAGGCTTATTGTTGATGAAGCTATTACCAATGATAATAATATGAAATAGCATACTAAGAGTCATAGTTAAACGAAAGTTTTTTCTTAATAAGAGATGTTATCACTCAAGATTTAGTAAGTGGAACATCATGGTGGTGAGAGGGCCTATATTCTTGATGGGATTTTCTAGCTTCCCCAGTATAGCAAACATGTTGTTATTCTCTTAGAAGCTTTGTGTTCTTCACAAAAACATGTCTTTGAGGTTTTAGGGGAATACAAAACTACATAGAACACTAAAGAACCTACTGACCAAAAACACAGGAGAATTTGTGTAAACTAAAATAGTCAATCAATATATAGGCGATTATGAGGTTCTGAACTAAGATGTTCATTACTATGATATGGAATTCATACTTCATTAGAGTTCCAATAAACAAATATTACATGTTTCCTGGTGTAGGATGATGGAGCATGGATTATTATCCCCAGAACGAGCAAAATGAGAACTGCCATCAAGGTAGTAGAGCATAATCCAGTTCATATCCAACACAACCCTTTCTTTATTTCCTAAGCATTTCCTTGCAAATTGGATATTGCTGAGTTTCTTCATTTCTTTCCCATTTCTCATTGTTATTCATCACATATTAGTTTTCTTACGCAATGACGAGGGACGGAATAACAAACGGGAACAGTGGCGTTAAATGTGGAGTTTTGATTTAGACAATCGATCAGTTGCATTCACTTCGGAAGAAAAAACCATCAGCTCTTACTACTTCTAAAAAACGACAGAGGGGCGACGGAGCAGGCTTATTTGCATCTTCCATTTCTGATCGATATCCACAACAGCAACAGTTTCAGTAAATCAGGTATCATCACTGGAAACCCATAATGTTTGCACGTCTCTGTTTAATCAATATGCATGTAGATGCCCTTACTGGGCTAGAAAATTCTTTTATGTGTTTTATAGATTATTTTTGTTTATATCAGGGTCAGAAATAAAAAGAAAATAGCTAATTAGGACTAGAATACCTAATCCTCCTTAGTTAGTACCCTTACTCATCTTTTTGTTGTCTTGATAATGCTATTTCCTACAACTAGGAAACTCTCCACTTTTAAGGAGCTCATGTATTGTCCCACTGATAAAGAGTACGCAGAACATAACCTGCAGAGTTTAGTCACAAATCAAATGCTTTCTGGTATGGTTATGTAGTGCTGAAATCAAATGTTTTCTGGAATGCTGAAATAAAAAAATTATTAAACCTGAACTATGCATTCTTAAACTGGATTCTGTCATCAAATATGCATTGGCACGGCAACATTAGAAAATTCATGAAATGTCTGTGTAATGAAATAGCTAGATCGAGTTTGAACCCTACCCGGCTTATCGTAACATTATCGATATGTTGTGTTCCTCCATATTCAGAATTAAAGTCTAAAGCCTCACCAAGAGGGGTCACAGCTGATTAGATTGATGGTCTTAGTTACGTTGTTCATTGTTGTAATTAAATTGATCATTTGACTTGGATGTTATTTGTTGCAGACTGTAAGTCACTTCTAATACTAAGAAGTTGTACGAATTAACACAAAGCCGAAAGGGAATAGTACCCTGTTTAATAATCGACCCTAGCTATATTAATCAATCAGTTAGTACTAATTATGCACATTGATTAATTAAGATTTGTGCGTGTCCTGGTAGGCAGACTTTACAGCCGTGCACTAGAAAACACAAATTGTTTACACGGCCTACATATGCTTGATAGAGATCCTGCTTCATTGTTGATTAGTGAGAGATAGACGACAGAAGGAATCGAATCCACGCTGCCCACAGCTCACTCCGTAACAGAAAGGAAATCATATAGCCGAAATTTTAGTTACTCAGATAGCACTATGGTCACTAATTAAGCTCACTGTTCGACCAACAAAAGCTATAATTTTCATATAATGTGCATTCCAGGGATCCATACAGTATGTTTTTCATCACTGTGATGTATGGGGTAGGGTTTGTTAATTACGTTACACATAGTTTACACTGGATGTACCAACAAAAGCTATAATTTTCATATAATGTGCATTCTAGGGATCCATACAGTTATGTTTTTCATCACTGTGATGTATGGGGTAGGGTTTGTTAATTACATAGTCTACACTGGATGTACCAATCCCACACTTAAATGTTCTTGCCAACTAAATTCAATATACATAAGTTATCCAATATTTCCATTAAGTTTGTAAACTGTATCTTAAATTTCTTTGACATTCTATGTTTGTTAATAAATTCGTTGTTGTAGAATTTCACCATCTTTTCTCTGATTTGTTCCCTTATATATAACAAATACATCCCTATATGGAACACAGACAAAGAGAAAATCTAGAGAAAGTAAGATGCTGAAAAGCAATCTAAACAGAAATATAGAGAGGAAGAATTCTAGACATTGTTAGAAAGCAAGAGAGAAAGAATGGGGAAGTTAACGTCGTTGTAATGGTGAATGAGAGTTATTCAGCACGAAGAGAATTTACAGACAGATATAGGAAAAAATGAAAATCGACTATGCAGGTGCTTTAACGAAAAGTATTTTATTTTTCGAAGGACAACGATCAGGAAAATTACCTGGAGATCAAAGAATGACATGGAGGAAAAATTCTGCTCCCAACGATGGTTGATTACTCCGGGCATGTATCCTTTTCACTTTTTTTTTGTTGTTGAAAGTTTGCTTAAATTTTAGGAATGAGGAACAAAGTGATTGACTGACAAAGATCTGTTATTCGTATTAGGTTGATCTATCGGAAGGGTACTACGATGCCGGATCAATTTTCCAATGGCGTACACAACAACTGTATAAGCCTGGAGTATATTGGAGTTCTACGATGCCGGATCAATTTTCCAATGGCGTACACAACAACTGTATTAGCCTGGAGTATATTGGAGTTCGGCCAATTCATGGGTTCTGATCTACAACATGCCATGGATGCACTAAAATAGTCAACAAATTATTTTATTAAATGCATAAATAGCCCTGAGGTGATTTATGTTCAAGTTGGGGAATCTTATATATTTGGTAATGAATGTGATGATTACCACCAGTATGATTGCAATATGTGATGTGTGTATACTATAATTTATTAAGAGTGATGAAGTCTAATTATAGCTAATTAGACAACAAACTGCACTGGCTATTTTGCATTGGCCTAAACCGCAACAGGATCAGTTATACGCCCTGTAACCAATTGCTAAAAGAGGCAAAAAATAAGAAACCCCAATAGTTGAAAGAGCAATGTAATATAGATATCTAATCGGTATACTAAAGATCAATGTAGAATCATCCGTTGGGTTATGGGAACTTACTTAGTATGAAGGAGTATCTGCATTAAAATAGAGCAGTTGACAACATTGTGTGCAAGAAATGGAGTTGTAAGAGCAGTTTATAACCCAGTATTTGGATTGTTAAGTTTCTATATTTTGCCTTTTTGTATCTGCAGTCATTTTTCAAGTTATAGTGTTCGTGTATTTGCTTCAGTTTGTCTTTTGTAATTGAATTTAGCTGCTGCTGCTAGAGGACTTTAATACATTGTTAAGGATATAAACTTGAAAATGGGGTTACATAGACAAATCATTGTTGATAATTTGGTTGCAGCTGATAAAACAAATCGATGGTTGCACCAGGTTAATATATGCCCGTGCCGTTACGGCACGGGTTAAACCCTAATATACGAATAAAATTGATATTTGAAACTACAAACACAAACTTGACGACATTACTTATCTGTTCTTACTATAATGGAATCGAGTCCTTTTTATATGGATGGAAAAATCTTACTAAAACATAATCTCTCTCATTTCCATTACATCAGGTATGTCAAGATGGAAGTACAACATTCAGAGTGGACCCAGTCCCCTTCTCCACTTCAGAGCTCCTTCCCCGAACTTAACAAATCTCTTAGTGGCATTCATCGATGAAAATAAAAACCCAAATTGAATGGCATTATCTTTCTTGTTTTATATAAAATATTTGTTTTGATAATTAAAAATTTAAAGAAAAACACAATAACAACTAAGGTATTTCTTCACAAATGTGTAGAAGACTACAATTACCACTGCCGCGGTGGAAATTCACCTAAAAGGGATACTTTTAATTTGCATATCCTGTAAATCCCAAAAGAATCATTAACAAATAACTGTCAAAAAATTTCCTAGATATCAAATATGGAAACCCATACGCACATAATTGGATTAATGGACCTTAAGTTCATGATGTTGAGTTTTCCCATCTAGCATTTGTGAGCGTCCGGTTTCTCAGATTTTGGGATTTGGGTGATGGATGCAAACACTCCAATAATATATGTGAACCGCAACACAAAGCCAAATGACTATATGGCAAGTACAAATTAAAACACAATTTAGATTAACAAAATTCTAATGGGTAGAGAAGTTCCAGAACAACCCACCAACAAAAAACTTTGCTACTTGGGTACAGTCCAAATAAATAACATAGCATGATTTTCTAAAGTAGGAAAATCAATGGATACGGTAAAAAGTTAATTTTTTTTGGTTGTTGTATAATACTTACTGAAGATCTTCTGTTTGCACAAGTATGGTCTCTGGTCTTGAAAGTATGGGTCAACATATGCACATTCCTGCAATAGATGAATTCCAAATGGCTGGTAATCAGTTATACAACATGACATGGAAAATAGGACATATAGTAAGAGTTCAATGTAGAGTAAGAGCTTACTAATGTCACCACCCGCAGTAAGTTTGAATTTGTGTCATTTTATGGTGCTTTGTGTCATTAGGCGTACAATGGTGGTCTATCAAGATGCAAGTATATATTTCCAGATAAACCCAGTATCAGTTTACAGATGCCGGTAATGAAAAAAAACATAAAACTATTATGCTTTTACAAAAAATAAAATAAAACACATACTTCCTCCGTTTAAAAATAATACACAAGATTACTATATTTGGATATGTTAAATAGGTAAGTTTATTTTTATTAATAGAAATCAAATATTTAAGATTACTACTTTGTCTATATAAAAATCACATTTTTCTTTTATTTTTATTATTTAAATATAAAATGACCATTTTTTCTTAAAAATAAATAAAAAATATATAAAAATATAATTTAAACGATTGATTTTTTTATTTTTTATGTTAAACTAAACAAACCTATCGGTTCAGAAACAAAGAGAGTATCCCTAAATATTGGTGAAACCAAAGCAAAGAAGGGAACCTTACTTTACCATTATCTTAAAACTTCCCCTCTTACTTTAAGTACCTACTCATACAACATGTTATAATCAAAAGTAAACATGTGTATACCATACAGGATACACACTAGTATCCATGAATAATCCCACTCCTTTTACGTTCATAATTCCAGTCACTTGTTTTTTAACTGTCATATTTTAGATTAGTTCAGGCTATGTCTAACTGTTTTTTTGTGTGTCAGTTCTTTACTTGGCTCGGTATATTCTCTCTCCAACAGAGATGTAGGTGGGTGTTGCATCCATAAAAAAAGTATATGGCTAGCAAACAAAGGTTTTTTAAAATAAAAAAACCACTCTAATCTCATTTAACTAAACATTTTTAGTAAAGGTTATCCCGGTGGCAGATTTGTAAGGTTAAGCGGGGTCTGCTGACCCAATTCAAATTTCTTTGTATAAGTACTTGCTAGTAATATTAGGCACCGATCCCATATAATTTTTTTGCTAACCGATTGACCCCACTGAATTTATTTGAGAACAAACTTTTACTCTAATACTTTGCATATGCACTTTTACATTTATTTATTTTTACAAATTACACTATACTAAAGCCTAACTTAGAGTGTTAGGGAAACCACTAACAAACGTAGTAGAGCTATCTATTGTGGAAGAGAAAATCTTCCTAACATTAGATTTATCTACTGCTAAAGCATGCTCAACACACTGAGGGGGTACAACTTCCCATTTAATGATGCAATTTTTTTTTTTAGCTTGTTTAGCTAGAATGTCTGCTGTGTTGTTTGTCGTTCTTGGAACAAAATGAAAACCACAAAACTTATTACACATGATGATGATTCTTTTGGATTACGTCTAAGATAGATTGACTCTGCCAAGAAATCAGAGTTCGTTTTCCATTGAGATAATCAAAAATTGTCTTGCAATCACCTTCTATGCTGAAATTGGAAAAATTCTCCTTTAGAGCCCATTGAGCTGCCTACCAAACACCTATTGCCTCTGCTTCTTCAGGTTCATTTACTGGGGATGGTCCTGCTCTTTCTTTCCTGAAATCACTTGCATCATCTCTAAGAATTATGGTAAAACCAAAAGAGTTATTTTTAGCTATCCAAGATACATCAACATTGATTTTTATATTATCTTTCCTTGGGAGATTCCAATCTATTCCTTGAATTTGTAGCCTTTGTTTTGTTTTCCTATTGATACTATTATTTTGGTTACCTTTATCCTAAAAATGTACGTGTCTTTGTATAACTAGAGCTGTTTGAGAGGGTGGGCTTTGTTTATCCTGAAAGACTCTATTGCATCTCTCTCTCCAGATGCACTAGATTTTGGTCATAGCTAGCTTTATAGAAATTGTGCTACTTTCCTCTATCCATGTAATACACATCTCTAAGAAAGATTTAGAGTTATCAAACTGGTACTGAATTGGGTTTGGTGGACTTGCCCATATGGCTTTAGCATAGTTGCATTAAAAAAACAGGTGTTCTAATGTTTCATCTTCCTCACAACCAAAGGAGCATCTAGGGTAAACATCTATATTCACACTGAAAAGTTTGAAGTTAGTAGAGGCTGCATTCTGTAAACATTTCCAAATAAAGATTTTGATTCTTTGAGATACTTCCAATCTCCAGAAGTCTTTCCAAAATTTATCAGAAAAATTAAGATTGTTAGAGTTTATCCCCCTTTCGTTTAATTTATCATACATAGGTTTGACAGTGAATTCTCCATTTTTTATCAGTAACCATCTTAGTTTGTCATGCTTCTAACCACTAAAATTGGATAAAAATATTTTAATCTTACATATTTTTTCAGCAATATGAGGAGGGGATAAAGATACTATCAAAGATGTTTTCCAATATTTTGTGTCAGGATCTAAAATATTATCTACAAGAGTTAAAAGATTTGTTATTATCATTTCTAAATTGACTAAGGTTATCCTCCATTCCTGGTATCCATTTATCTTCCCAAATATTTATGTCCTTTCCATCTCCTACTTCCCAAATACTATTTTGTTCTATAAGTTTTATACCTTTGCAGGTACATTTTCAAGTCCAAGAACTAGCTGAGGAAGGATTCACTCTTAGTGGAGATTCTTTCATAAAATAATTTTTTTTTGAGTTGAGATCCCCATTAGGAGTTAGGTTCAGTTAACAATCTCCAAGCTAGTTTATCTATCATTGCTAAATTAGTTCTATGAGCATCTTTAAAACCTAATCCTCATTTATGGAGAGGTTTATTAAGGCATTTCCAAGCTTTTGGATAAAATCCTTTTGAGTTAGTTTCTTTACCCCACCAGAAGTCTCTCTGAATAGCATTAATTTTGTTGGTTATATTTTTAGGAATAACAAAACATCCCATTTGATAGATAGGCATACTAGATATGTTTGAATTATCGAGAGTCATTTTACTAGACTGAGGTAGTATTTTTCTTTTCCAACCCTGAGCTCTCTGTTCCATCTTTTCTACTATTGTTTCAAATGAATAATGAATCACCAAGATAAGAGTTTTTTAGGTCTATATTTCTAATTTTTAAGATTTTTGACATCATTCTTTGATGTTTTGGTTGAACTTTTTTGCTAAAAAACAGGTCTGATTTATCAAAGTTTATTAGTTATCCTGAAGCTTTGCTGAAAATCTCAATGGTTTTTAAAAGATTCTTGCATTCCATTAAGTCATCCCTAACAAAGAGCAGACAATCATCTGCATAGAACAAACGAGAGATGGGGTTATTTTAACCCCATGCTGAAGCTTGTCCTCTTCTTGTTTGAGGTGAAGTATAGAGAAGATTTCCATATAAATAATGAATAGATAAGGGGAAAGTGGATCTCCTTGTCTCAAACCTCTAGAGGTATGAAAAGAAGATCATGGAGACCCATTAAGGAGGACAACTAAAGAAGTAAAGGAAATGCATTGATTGATTAAATTACAGAATTGCTTATTGAAACCAATAGAAGACAAGGCTTTTAAAAGAAAATCCCAATTGACTCTGTCAAAAGCCTTAGAAATGTCAATTTTGATTCATAAACCTCATATTTTAAACTTTTTTCTTTTTAAAAGAATGAATTATTTCTTGAGCGATTATGATGTTATCAGAAATTTGTCTTTTGGATAAGAAGGCTGATTGAAAAGGAGAAATTATGTTATCTAAAAAAGGTTTGATTCTATTAACTAGAATTTTTGCAATTATTTTATAGGTAGTGTTGCAAAGTCCATTAGGTCTGAATTGACTAGGGTTTTTAGGATGCCTAGATTTAGGAATCAGAAATAGAAATGTCTTATTTAACTCAGGGTGAAGAAAGCCAGATTGGAAGAATTACTGAATTGTCAGGATAACCCGATCCCCTAATGTATCCCAGTTTTGTTTGAAGAAACTAGCTGGGAAACCATCAGGTCCAGGTGACTTATTTGGTTTCATATTTTTTAAAACTCCTGTAATCCCCTCTTTAGATGGAATGGTTAACAACTTAGTATTTTCTTCCTCATAAATAACAGGTTTGATATTACTAAAAATGGTTTCTTGGTAAGAGTTTTCTATTGGATCAACAGTAAAGAGATTTTATAAATAATCATTTAAAATAGAATGAATTTCTTTTCTATTGAAAGTGACTTCAACATTATTATTTTCTGAACATTCAATATTGTTCCATTTCCTTCTTCTGAGATTTAAGTGTGAAAATATTTAGTGTTTTTCTCTCATAGATTAATTATATTGTCTCTAGATTGCTGTTTGGTAATTCCTTCTTGAGTTTCGTAAAGTTTTTCAAGTTCATTCAACTTAGTTTTGATTTTTTCTTCCTTCATGTAAATGTTTGAAATTATATTCAAATAATCAATTCGTCTTAGTAATGTTTTTATTTTTTTCTTTGGAAGACCAAAAACATTTTTTCTCCAATCTAGGAGTATAGAACCCAAATTCTTAAGGTTAACCACTAGAGAATCTGCAGGACTATCTAATAATATTTTTCTCTAATTGATAACTTGAATACAAGAATCTTATTTACATTAAGTATCATAATATTTAAAAGTCCAACATATTTTTTCATAAGCACTATTTAAAGTTAATAGAATTGGGCAGTGATCTGATCCTACTGCAACCAAATATTTAACTAAAACATTATGAAATTGTAAGTTCCAGTTAGCATTAGCAACTGCTTTGTCTAATATTTCCTGGATATTAGATGAATTTTCCTATGATTGTTCCAAGTAAAATCTTGACCAGAAAAGCCAAGGTCTATTAAACCTGCTCTTTAATGTATGTTATGGTAGTATTCACAATCCTTTGGGTTAAAAGGAAGGCTTCCTAATTTTTCTGATTGGTTGGATATCATGTTCATATCCCCTATGAGCATCCAAGGTATTACAGAATTGTTAACTTGATCTGCTATTTGGTCTATGAACATCCAAGCAATATTCCTATTAGAGGGGTAGGGACTACTATAAAAGCAGGTAAGAGTCCGTTTCTTAGATTCAAAGTTAGTTTGGACTATAATATTAATCCTGTTAATATTCCACTGAACAATATCAAAGTGAAAACTATCTAACCAAGCAACTGCTAAACATCTTGATCTACATATAGGATCAACTATTAGAGAATTAGGATAAAAAGATAATAAAGATTTAACAAGATGTTTTTGGGATTTGGTTTCAGAAAAGAATAAAATCTTTGGTCTTTCATAATTTATTAAGTTATTTAAGTGATTTTGTTTGAATGGGTTTCCACATCCTTGAACATTCCATGCTACTAGTTTCATATTTCTAAGAATTTATTATGCAGATATAAGTATAAAATTAAGCTAGATATGACGTTTAAAAGCAAGAATTTTCCTAAGCAATAATCAGAACACCAGATAAGTGAAATTAGAAATCATAAAACAAGCATTAAAGTAAACGTGAGCTAGAAATTTCAGGAGAATTGCAAAATAAGAATGAAACCTGAATCTCATTCTGTTGCTTTGGGGAAGGAGTGAGAGAAAATGATATTGGTAGATAAAGTTCCGGCTACATTTGTTGTTCTTTCATATTAGATCCATACTGGTCAATTTGGATCATGTCATCTTTGTAAGAGAATGCTGGGTTACCATTGCCTGGGTGAGAAAATAAAGAAAAACTGGTATTGAAATGCAAAATGCAGGTTCAATGCCAACAGTAAGAGAGTGAAAAGTAGAAGATGAGGAATCAAAATTAGGGGAAAGAAATAACGTGAATAAATTCAATCGAATAACAAAAGGAGAAATATGGGAATCGGGGGACTCAAATGAATCCCTAGCATTTTCGAAAAAGGAAAATGATAGTCTTCTACCCTGAATAAGAGAATAACCAGATTTAAGAAGAACCGAGTTCAAAATATCTTGGAGAAAACCTGAATCCGCAATTGAGCGTGAATCGGAGAAACGGAGCAAACCTGACTTGATTGAAAGCAAGAATATAATTTGGAATCAGTTCATCAAGAGACCGATTGAGGGGAATAAAGTTTTCAGAGAGATTGAAAGGGAAAAATCTTTTTCCTAACACTGTTTCGTTTTCTAATAGCATGTCCATATCTGTCGAATTTACTAGAGAGGCACCCGAGACATTAACCAAGTTATCAGACAAAATCGGATCAACATGAGGAACATTAGCTTCAAAAAGGTTATGAAAAGTTTCCTTAACACTATCAATACTCATGAATGTCTCAACAGAATGTTGGTTTCCTTTATAATCCACATTGTCCATTGGATTCCATATTTGTACTTGAACATCATTAAAAAAATGAAGGTCATCTCCAGGATAAGGTGAATCCACTGAAATTTCATAGATGTCTTCCAAAACTCTATTTTGTTTGATGGCACACACTTCCTCTTTGTGTCCAAATCTTAGATAGTCATAACAGAATTGAGATGGAAGATTCAGATAATTGATGAAGATTTCAGTTATAGGATATAGCCTCAATTTCACTAACACTTTATCAATCAGTGGCTTCTCTACATTTACCCATAACATCACCTTGGAATTAAAGTCATAGTTGGATGAAGCACTGCCAGAACAATTTCTAGTTACTCTTCCCATTTAGCTGGCAATAAGACCTATCATTTCTTGACTTCTATGTTCATGCTTGGCATTTAAAATAGAGGCCCATATTGGAGTCTATTTTACAAGCTCAATAGAGATTTGTATACCAGGATAAGCTCTAGTTGCCGCCAATACATTGCCATAAGGATACCAAGGACCATTAGAAGTGACCCAAATAAAATCATCATAAGATTGGAAAGAGATAATGAAGAGATTTGGATCAACTTCTCTGATTTGAAAATGAATATTAGGACCCCAAAGTTAAGAAATAACTCCTCTGATTTCCCATGGATTGAACACAATGGTTGAAAAAACTCTTGCTAGTATGTTGTTATTTTTAATTCCAAAATCTCTAATAAATTCTGGAGGAGTAGGTAGTAAACCTACATGCATATGATTTGCAAAACGTTGAGCCAAAGATAATCCACTGAGATGTTGGTATAGATTATCTTCGCCGGCCTTGATGAGCATGATAAGAAATACAGTAAAATACTAAGAGAAACAATCTTGAGAAAGAGAAGAGATGAATGCATAATGCAGTAAGAATGATAGCATATAAATTGAGATTAGAATAAAATAAGACATATGATTCAAGGATAACCTGTGAATGAAATGTAGTATTCAACACAAAGAAGCATAACATGAGGCAGAGATGAACACCAATAAAAAGGAGACAAAATGAAAAAGAATAAAATTTTCAGGTAAGGCAAAGACTAAAGAAGAACGTACGAGGTCAAACAATGAGTCATCCTAGGACATCTAAGGACAATACAAGGAATTGGGATAATAAAACAATATACTTTTATAGTTTTGATGTGGTTTGTAGAAGTGGTAAAAAGATTTGTTCACTCGGAATTATTAAGATTGATTTTTAGACATAATTCTAATTTTAAACTAGCAAATATTTAAAAGATGATAACAAGATTGAGAGAAACCGTGGATCAGGATTCCACCATTTTTTGTATTTATGTGATTCATACATTAATTCTCTAGACTATTATAACTTATGTAATAAAAGTATCGACTCTGATTCTTTGCCAAAAGTAGACTTTTAAGATATTAAATGTAAATTATAAATATGGTGCATCAAAATTACTTAAGACTAAGCATATACCATCAAACAAAATCACAATTAATTAAGAAAAATCATAAATCAATTCAAATTAATGAAAAAAGTCATAAAAGAATTAATTATAATTACCAAATCATAAAATATGACTTCCTCCATTGTCCCAGTGATGGGTTTTAGCCATGCTCAAAACACTCTCAAAAGATAGAAACATGGTTAAAAAGTGCTTGTAAAGAAGAAAAGAATAAAAAATAATTGACAAAGGGAATTTGAGACGTTTATAAACGTTACAGAAAGTGTTTTCTCTATCGCTACAGAGAAAAATTAACACAATCGAGTAAACGACTATTCTGGGCGTTGTAAGGAGAAAAGGCTTTAGCAACAGATTTTACGATTGTTCTCTGCAGCTTTATGTTCTTGATCTTCTTCTTCAACAACAACAACATCAGAATTTCTCTGTGAGTTAAATTTCTTCTCTTTTCTCGGCCCTCTCTCACTCCTTAGCCTCCCATTGGTCTTGCAAGTCCCCTATTTATACCAATCAATCTATATCTGCTCCTCAAATTTATTTTTTATTGAGAATGATTCTCAGAAGATCATAACTCGATCTTATTTTCTTCTCTCCAAAATAATCGGTGATCTGTTGCTTCACATAAACTCGTTTTTGCCATCTAAGAGGCTCAAGAGTATTCAGTTGAGTGATCAAAGAGATAAAATCTCCCTTGTCAAATTCCGAGTAAATCTTGTTTCCATTTTTTACATAACTAACCTTTTTATCTTATTTTTCTTCACAATATTGGAAAGAAAGAATTCCCGCCAACTTTGTATTTCAATCTGAGATGGTTGCCTTTAACAATCCTTCTGGGTGCCTTTATCAATTATGATGGGTTCCTTTAATACTTTTCCGGGGTGGCTTTATCAATTTTGAAGTCGACTTTTCTGTAATTTTCCAATTATTGTTTATTTTTCAAACAAATACCTAAAAACACAACAAATAACAATATTAGTACAAAAATTGAGTAATAGCAGTATAAATATGAGAACAAATAAGAAACAAAACTATGTCTATCAAATACCCCCAAACTTATATTTTTCTAGTCCTCGAGCAAATCTAGCTAGTCTAGAAAATTAAAATCCTAACTTACTGTCGCAGGCATTGCGAGCACTTAGCGTGTGCAACAAACCTTTGAACCCCTAGTGGATGAGTTGTAATCTCGTGAGGGTTTACAAGAGGTGTACCTACAAAACCTTTACTCCAAATTCTGTCCACCTATGAAGAATCTAGGAATGACACTAAACAATCTCCTTAGTTGGCATACTTATTCATTGGCTATGGGAGGAATTACCATGTTTTGAATCCAATTACTGTACACGAGTTTGCACTCAAGCGTACTAAAATTCATATATAAGAAAACAAAGCTCTATCATATAGTCATAAAATGGACCATTATATTCTGAATCTAACAAACTACAATCACATGAATAGATTAAGAAGATGGATATGGAGATAGAAGTGTGCGCATGTTGACTAAGGCGAACGGTGTTTCCCAGAATATATGTATGAACATCGTGCCAAGATATTGAACTCTAATGGATTGAGATACGCATCCACTGGTGTGAATCCTAATTCTAGTATTAACCCAGCTGGTATATACAAGGGCCCCAACGGTCGATTTATTGAATATAGACAGGGAGAACACACACATATTTCCAGTACACCAAATCGACGATTTTGGGACATTTATAAGTGTAGCTATGATTTTTTGAGACACATACAAGCGTCTCAAATCGTCCGTATGGAATCTTTGAGATGTATTAAGCGACGTTTATTAAGTGAACCAAATGTATTTTTCTGGCTAAAAGCGACATATAAATTAATTCAGAGACACTTAATTATGCGTCTCAATAGTTTTTCCACATATACTTATTTAGTTAAATACGCTTACACCCGACGTAAATTTAATTTAGAATAAAAAAACCCCTAATTTTGCAATTGAGAACCTTCAAATTCAAAATTTCCTACACCTGCACGTTTGATTTCCTAAACTTAAATCAGGTATCTAGACGTTCCATTCTCAATCAAATAAGAATTTATAATTAAATCAATTGTATTATCACAATGGAAACCACAATTTAATCAATTGCAGCATCACAAATAAATCCACTCATACAATCAATTTATCACTCAATCAAAAAAATTACAGATGTAAGATGACTGAAATTTAACATAAAAACTACTTATAACTGCAAGTATGTCTCTAAAATTTGGGATCAAAGTTGAGCTTATTTTGGTGCTTAAAAATATATGTAGATACCCTACAACTTGTTTAATCAATATTATGAGACTTCAACATGCACATGCAGAAGATACATTTTCTACAAGAAATTAAGAAATAAGACAAGATGGAACCTATCTTTTTTATTTCCTTACTATGCTTATTCAAACTCTGTCTTTTTGATTTCCTTATGATGCAACCTAATATAAACGGAATATCTCTAAGAGTCAGTTCACATACCAAAGAAAGAGAACAAAAACAGGACAAGTAAAAAGCACACAATTTCCACACATAAGGAAGGGGTATACCTTTTCTAGAGCATGTTGTTCAGATCTTTCCATAAGAACAGTAACAGGGTCTTAAACTAGACATGTTATAGAATTTCAAATATGATACTCTTGAGTAAAACATACAATGTTGTTTAGAAGTAAAAGTACCAAGTATGAAGCTCATACGAAACACATTCTCTGGCTCTGCACCCACCAAATTCAGGATGACATCTACTGATCTTTTTATTTGACCCCAACTGTAGTTCAAACAAGCAAATAAACACACAATTTAAATTGAGCATCATCATAAAAAATATCAGAACCCTACAGACCACAAATGGAAACAAATGGAAAAATATATTGAAAAATACTATAAGCAATACCCGGTCGTTGTGTTCGTACCTCTTCTACTTGCAGTTGACAGAATAAGGATGAGGATGTGCATAATATCTGCAACAAAGTCACATCAATTAACATTTCAAAATAACATCACTCTGATACATACACATCAGTGCAGCATATTACTTTGAGCAAGTCCAATACAAAAAATTTACAATAGAAAAACAAAAGTCTGAACTGTACAGTTATTTTTTTTTGTTATTTTAAGTGGCAACAAATTGGTCTTGCACACCCACAATCCTTGAACTAAATTAGCATGCCGCTGAATCTCTTGCAGAACAATTTTTTCGGGGTCATCGAGAGCAAGGCACTTGAGTAAAATCAACTGACTCACTTCGGGGTCTTCGCTGAATCTCTTACAGTGCATTTATAAAGAAAAAAAAAACGAGTATTTGAAATTAACACCTTCAAAATATGTAAGGAAATTATGATGTCTTTTAATTCAATAAATACTAACATGCCTCACCTCATCAACGTCAGTATCCTGCCTCACCAAGTTTCCCTGCAGAGAAAGTGGAAGTCAAATAATTGAGATATTATCTAAGGAGCAGCAGAAATAGTAATAACAGATCTTACCTGCATCCTATGAGGGTCTGGGTCCTCCAGATATCTTTTCATACTTTACTCTAGCTTCTACACTATTCTTGTTCTGCAAACCACCAGGAATAACATGCTTCAACAATGGTCGCAGCTGCACAACGGTATTCCCAAGATTTAGGTGTAACTGCAAGATAAAAGTAAAAACCTTTAGGATGCGAGAAGTTCATTTAAAACCGTCTGTATTTTGGCCAAAAGATGTTACACCATAACATACTTTAGTGACTCAAATTAGCTTTCGATTTGTTTAATCCAAAATCAAGCATTCATATCACAAATTCAACAACAATAGGTATGGAGTAACAACACATTGTGCAGTTAATTATGCATGCAAGAACATCCAATTTCACAAAAACAAACAAGGACATCAAGCAACTTCAAACTAAAAATTAAACTACCAAACTAGTACCCCGCAGCAGACCTGGACATTGCAAGTAAGACTCAGATGACATTAACACAATGGAAAATTAAACTTCGATAATGTTATGGTGAATTTTTAACAAGAAAAAAATTTGTAAATATTGTTTTTCGTCAAGCTGCAGAAGCACAAAATATGTATAATTTCCTGACAAGCATCAGAATTATGAATAATATTCTTATCCTACATTCTACAAGAAAATCGAGAAGGGATACTCAAATCCTGGCTTTAATTATCCTTGTAGCTCTTTTTGCATATATACGCATCACAGAAATTTCAGAGCTGTAATCAATTAAATCCTCGTTATTTCACATGCATATATGCAAACCATTTGTATAGGACAGAATACGCTAATTATACAAAATTGCGAACGTTCAGAATAGAGGCTAAGCCATATCTGAACAAAAACACGAACTAGATGCATACCATCTAATTGAATAATATCATCAAGCATAATTTCAAGTTGCAAACTTCTACAGCTGAATCTCTTGAAGATGTTCTGTATGCACTACATAAAAATCAAGCATAAAACAATAAATCTCATACAATTGAGAAACTCTAAACAGACCATAAATATGGCCACGACATGAATGAATGTCAAAGCTAACGGCGCGTAGGAAATAACCATGGCACTAGCAAGTGCTAGCCTTAGCCACACTCCCAACACCAATGAGTAGCACAAGTATGTGACAAAAAGGCCAAGAAAGAGCCAAAAAGCCAAAAGTCATCAAAGCCAACACGCTCGAACGCCAAACAAGCCTTAGCAATGCTAGCGCTAGCACCTATGCCAAACCTGGCATCACTAGCCTGGCTACGCTAGCGTTAGTGCTAGCTTCAGCGCCAACTACGCTAGCTCCAGCGCCAACATTGCTGGAAGCCTAGCAGCGCTAACATCGTTGCTGGCCTGGCAGCGCTTAGGGGTGCACAAAGGTCGGTTCGACTCGGTTATTGGCAGAAACGAGTACCTGTACCACCCTATGGTCGGTTCTCTACCCATGTACATGTACCCTATACTCTCGGTTTGGTTCTGGAACCGTACCCGTCTGTTCGGTTCGGTTCCGGTCCTGTACCTGTTTTTCTTTTAGATGAATGTAAATTACCTGATCGAAAATTTGGTCTACCAGATGTTTATGTTTATCCAAATCGAATACCACAATGAGAAGTTTGGTGATAAACTTGATGGCATTACAAACAAATAGATATAGCTATAACAATTCACTTATTCACCATCAAACTTCTAATTATATTTAATATTTCGATAACTGTTATTAAATTGAACTGATGGGATAAGAAGCATGATTGAGTGAGAGTAGTATTATACGTTCTACTTGACAAACAATGGTACATGATAATCCATGCATCACTAATTGGTGCAACAAGCAACAGTCAAACATGACATATAAAAGAAGATCTATATAAGATGAAATGCAAAATTAATACAGAATAAAAAATCATGTGTGTTGTTTTCCTTTTCCTCATCTCTATTGACTCATCTGCATAATTTCTATACATATAAACATCTATGTATAACGCACACGACTATGGTAGGAAGAAAATCATAAGCTGAACACAAGTCAAGATTACATCCAATGCTCATAGATACAAGATAAACTTCTGAAAGAATATATGAAAGAGAACCAAAGTGCATATTGGAAGCTTACCAAAGAGGTCAAGTCCTTTAGCAATTGTGACACACTTGCGCTTATTACGTACAAACTTTTCAATAATAACTTCCTTATTATCATGCAAAAAACGTATCATCATCAGACATGATGAACATAATTCTACTATGCTGAATAATTGAAAAACAACAAAAAATTGGAGCATTGTGAATTTACGATTGTATTCTGCTAAAATCATACTACATAAGAATGCAAAACTTGGTTTATGAACAAGAAAGCAATTACAAAATTGTAAGAAAATACACACATAATACTTATAATAATTTGCACAAGGTCATCATGTACAAGAAAGTGACGTTGTTCTGTTTATAAAGATAATTTGCATAAGGTCATCATGTACAAGAAAGTGACATTGTTCTGTTTATAAAAATCAAACAAACTATAAACCCGCCCTGTGTGAGAGATAGTTGGAGGATTCCCATTTTAATAACTATAAAAGTCAGCATGGATATACTTCACACATCAAACTATCATAGCCAAACACAACAAAATGACTTAAAGAGATACTGTTTCTCGTCTAAGAAGACTATCATTAAGCAAGAACAGAGGTTAGTGTTGCATACCCTAGTTCTGTGGCAAAAAAAGGAAGATTTTCATTACATAACAATTTTTAAAAACAGAAATTTCTAAGACCTAAAGATCTAGCTTCTTTAGCAACCCTGTCTGTACTCTGTAGCATAAAGAAAATCTCTAGTTTAAACTAAAAACAAACATCAAAGAAAGTATTGAAAACAAGCATCCCCAAAACAAAACCCCAAATTTAAAGACCCCCAAAGTTAAGAAGCATAAATCAGTTGAAGAAAAAACCTAATTAAACAAAACCCCAAACTAAAAAAAGGTAACTTTATTACTTGATCACTTTAACTGAAGCATTAGCAGAGATTGGAATCTGAAATTGAAATCAAAATTAAGAAATTACGAAGGATTACACAGTTACACAGACATTGAAAACTAGTCAAAATCCCTAACAAAATAATTATCAGAATGAAAAACATCTCAACTCAATATACGTTACATACCTGATGTTTTTGGAGTGAAACTGAAAAATGATCTGTGTAATCCTCACAAACTAAATGATTTAGGTTCTAACTAATTTGCTAACTAATTAATAAGTGATTTATAGGCAACCAGAGAAGATACGAAAGAGAGAGACGAGAAAGGTGTAGAAGAAGAAGAACTGAAGAAGTGGTTCTGAATCTGAACTCAAGTCGTGAAAGTGAATCAGTGATTAAGGTAAACCTAGAAACAAACGACTAGGATTAATAATCATTTTCGAATCGACGTCTCAAATTAATCAGTACTTTCGGTTCGGTTCCGGTCGGTTTCTAGGTAAAACCTGTACCTGGTACCTGGGTATAGCCGGTTCCCTGTTTTTGTACTTGTACTCGTCCCGAGCTCCTCGGTTTTGGTCCGGTTCCGGTTTGGTCCTTCGATTCCGATCGGTTCATGTACAGCCCTAGCAGCACTGGCGCTAGAGCTAGCTGTGCCAAGGCTAGTGCCTCTATACCCAATGCTAATTTTCCTATTTTTCTATTTCCGAGCATCTTTTTCGCTCTTGCTTACACTAGCATTATCTTGAGTCCACGAATCCACTAATTCCTACAAGAAATCAAATCATAACACATATGGGGATTATTTATGGGTCTTGGTCTGGCGGTTACATCAATGTGGGAGTAGCAACTCACCATGAATTAGAAGTTACAGAGTAGTGGTGAGACTGAAGCAATTAATGGGGAAGTGGAGTCATGGTTTCCCGAAGATTCTAAGGCGGTTAAGACATTAACCCCATGATTCCCACTTCTCCATTTCTTCATTACTCCCACAACTTTACAAGAAAAGTACGTGTGTTACTAACTATTATAAATGGGCTCCTTAGCCCATTTCAAAAAGACAATATGATTACAATTCTCATAAGCCATGTGATTTCTCTCAATAGTTCTACAACTCTATATATCATTGAACACACGGTGTTCCTTCAACTTTCTTTGCTTCCTTCCCCTAAGATCAACCCATTTCCTCTCATCGTGACCAAAGCAGGGCAGAATGGCTACTATCGTGGTTTAGGCTGGCGTTGTACGATTTTGGTTTCCGAATCTAAATAAAGTACTTCACAGTATATTGTTTTTCCTAGAATCAAATTTTTAGGTACTAACAATTATCAACCACAATGGGAGATCAATCTCTCGGTCATGAATTCGATTCTTCAATCATTTGAAAATCAATTCTTCAACCACTTTAAAATGGTTGATCTTAGGTCAGGTTTAACAACCAAGCCCAATTCAGGTTCAAAACCCACTTCAAAAGATGGTAACACAAGTGGTGGAGTTCCAAAAATCAATCCTCAAAACACTACCACCGGAAACACCGAAACTTTTCTTCATGCCACTGAAGGTGCCAAAAACAAGGAGCAAGTACCACCTACCATGGCTAATTTAATGAAACAACAAGATACCTTAGATGAAACCCAAATAGACATGGACATAACCCAGGAGCAAGTTCTTACGTATCTTAAGACTCTGACAAAGCAATTATCGCCGGAACAACGTCATCGTCAAATGGAGAAAGTTAGGAATGCATCTAAAATGTTGGTGGAGCCGGCACTTTGAAAGATAACACCCATGAAAATTACGAGGTACATATCATCACTGGTCGTATACCAAAGAGAGTCACCAACAACGAAACATCGTCACTCGCGAAGATCTAGAAAGGCTCTTGCGAAACCATGAGAAGGAAGATTTATCTTTATTCTATCAACACCGACCTCCCTACCCAGCTGAAATCCATAAGATTGCACTACCAAGCGGATATTCGTCCCCTCCATTATCATTGTACGATGGCACCGGGAATGCCCGAAAGCATGTTTATCTCTCACAGGGAGAGCTTATACCTGGTACAACAACCTTGCCCCCAACAGTATCTCTAGGTGGTCTCAGATGGTCAATGATTTTTATAAAAAGTATTTCTCTATCTCCAAAGAAATCACTCTCTCGGACCTGGGAAAAATATTCCAGAGGAACAATGAGCACCCCAACGAAGACGTGAAGAGGTTCAGAACACAAGCTCTTGATTTCCATGATCATAACGTGATTGAACAACAATTGGTGGAGCTTTGCATTAATGATTAGCCACAACTGCTCTGGCCCTGTTAGAAAGAACGAGGCCCTCCAGAGAAGAAAGCCATGGAGATACCCGTGGAAGTAGATGCCTGGTAAACAAACAACATTCCACCCAACACTCCATAGGTATTGTTACTGATGAAGGATGTAAGAGGAAGCATCTTATAAATCAACGTCGCAGACTAAGCGCACCGTACCAACTCAGGCAATAACCCCAGTATCAACTCAAGTACAAGGCTTGACTGAGACTTTCCGTTAGCCACGACAAACCAAGACGGATTTGACAATCCCAGATTTCCCCTTTCCCAAAGAAGAGGTCCTCGAACTGCTGGAATTATGGATACAAAACGGATCTATCAAGTTGCTACCTGTGGGACATCCACCCACCGAAGAGGACACGTCCAGTCCAAAATAATATCACTTCCACAGATTCGTCAAACACCCCACCAGCGAGTGCAATAGTCTAAGACGTATCTTCAAGTAAAAGATCGACTCAGGAGAACTATGCCTGGGTACTGAAGGCGTCCATAAAGATCCTCTCCCAGTCAGAAGCTTCACTATGGGGACTCAGTCAACAAAACTTTTCAATTCATGATGAAGCGCATATGTGAACCCCTTTATTTATCAAAGGCGTAGAAAAAAGATCTTTTTACCACCCTCAATCGTGTTGTATCAGGTAAGCGTCTACTCTTCGGTGTAAAATATATAATGTATCCTAAATATGCTGCAGACGTGGTTTTACGACACAATGAGAAGCCTATATGGGGACTTTTCACCACTGCTTGCCTCAAGGTCACCGAATTCGAGCACACACTAATTGATGCGGGCACTGACATCAACATCATCACTATCAAGACTCTGAGAGCTGCGGGGATTTCCAAGCACGAAGCTGCGCACTCACCAACTATAATCAAAAATTCTGAAGGGAAGTTTAGAAGTTCCTACGGATACATCACTCTTGAGGTAAAAATAGGTGATACTCGGACACATGCCAAATTTTACATTGTCAAAGAGGACACGAGCTATGACATGATTTTAGGATGCCCATGGGTCTGTAGCAACAAGATGAAAGCAAATCTGTCTGTTTTACCAGTGCCGACACCTCCGAGACTCTCAAACAAGACGAAAAATTCGGAAGATTCTCTATCAAACAAATTTCACAGCACAATGAATCTAGATATGAAGCAGTTTCCAGAAGAGGACATGCCATCACATGTTTGAAAGTTTCGCACACAAGTAAGTCACATCAAACCAACAACCAGCAATCCCACGTCCCATCAAAGCTGGGGGACTTGAACCGGATATCAATCCCACTCTGACTTGACGATGTGAATGGGAAGCTGATCCTTTTCAAAATTTTATCAAATAGGTACATATTATCTCTACTGAGGATAAAGAAACTAATTACAAAGTTATTCAGAAGACATGTCTTGAAGATGAGGGGCCTGAACCAATGCCTTCCATGTTGGAGGTATAGTGAAGAATATAACAACCTCTCCTGAAGAAGAGCCATATCTCATCACCGAAATTTTAATTGGCGGTTACTACAAGCTTGTCAACACTGACAAGATAGAAAGAACTGACAAGATAGAAAGAATGGTCATACATGGCAAATGGATGACAACTTAAAACGCTTAAGGTATTTTGCTATCATCCCGATTTATTTCCCTGTTTTATGCAATATTTGTAATTCCTCCAAAATGTTTGCAATATCTTGCATTCTTGCTTAGGATTTCAATTCATAAAATCAAGCAAAGTATTAATTCTTTTTAAAAAAGGTATCCTAGCAAATCATTCAAAAATCTTTACCTACTCAAAAATCCCAAAATATAGCCACACAAAAAAACATATGTCTCAAAACGTATGAAAACTTAGGAAAACCTAGAAAATTCCTTGAAAACTAGCTCAACACCTTCAGCATATTCCTTCTCCATTTTCTCAAAAGCCTCAGTCGTAAGCTTCAACTCCTAAGAAAGCCTATCAAACTCACCTTTAGCTTTGGCAACTGTCTCCAAGCTATAGGATACACCATTCTCCTGTAAATACTTTTCGATAACTTCTAAATGACGACGAAGCCAGGCAACATTAAGCTCATCTCTCTCGTCCTCCTCAAGAGCATCCTTCCAGTCTAGATGCACTATCTCAAAGTTTTATTTACAAGGAAGAGAAACCATATCATTCACGATTGACATCAACGCAAACACATTTTTCTCTATAATACGGTAATTTTTGGGATTACCTATGAAGAAATGACCATACTTCTTCCATATTTTGGTATACAACTCAGCATAAGCGGCCGAGAAAGTGAAACCTCCGGCATACACATAGTCAAAATTCAAGACCTATCAAGCTTGAAGTCGAAGCTAACTCCAACATTCGGGTACTCAAGCAGAATAATCTCCATTACATCAACATTTTGTACAATAATACCAATCGAAGTACTCTCTCCAAAAGTAGCATTGGGGAAAACCTGTTCAGAATTCTGGGTTAGAAAAGATACATCGCAAGCAGTATAGTTCATGAGACATTATAGAGTAAATTTACTTGAAGATGTGACAAGCCATCAGAAGTAAAAGGCATTACGAAATGCGACTCGACACAAGGTTTTTCATCTTCATCTCCGGATTCTTCAATTACTTCAGTATGAGATGATATTTCAAGATCGGTGTCATCTTGGTCTTCTTCCTCAGTACTTCCAACCACATCAGTGCTTTCTGATACTAGGATATACGTATTGTTGGGCATCTAAAAGCAACAATTATTACAAGAATCAAAATTTATCAAACTCAATAAAATGAAAGAGTATGTGACTTGGTAACATTCAAAAGAAGGCTCAAAAGAAGTTTACTTACAACATAAGGAGCTGAAGCACCAATAACAGCTGGGACACCGAACTCGAAAAGTCGAGTACTCAGGTCACCCCGATGAGCCACGCCCCTACACTATACAAACAAGCTCGTTAGTATAAAATGTAGATTTATACAGAAAGGAAGAATAAAAGAAAATACGATACGCTTACTTTCTTCAAAGGACGATCTCCACTTCCTGGCATAATTACCCGTGGTCTCTTCTCCCCAGGATGAAGAACGATATTCACGACAATATCAGATGCAAGGTGATCCAGGAACTATGACTACAAGAAAGCAAATCAAATATTTAATTGCTGAGTAAAGAATAATGATTAAATATAAAGGGATTTTTGCTTTAGATATATGTGTCAAGCTCACGATTGAATCAAGTCTCATTCCAGAAGTAATCTTCAAGTTCGGTCGATCTGCTAACTCCTCTATAGAAGGCACACCACATACATCAGAAGGCTTACTGGTCATAAACTTCTTAAGAAGGGTGAACTGCGCGTTCCAGAAGCCAGCATATTCATCAGTGACACGTCCTTCCCTATCATCCTGGAAGAAAGGAATACTTCGACCAGAAATAGTATGAGTACCCTCAGACTGCTGAAGCTTATTTGCCGAGCCGCTCTTTCAATATTATAACTTTACGCGGCATACTCATCAGAGCAAACACTAAGAATATATCTTGGAGTGCAACTGTTCATGAAAGTAGCCTCACCAACTGTAGCAATATTTCTCTCATCATTTGAGCCAGAGCACAAGACAATATCAGGACTCTTAGCAAAAGTCTCTGGTGGAATTACGTGTTGAAGCTTCAAACCCCAAGGTCTAAAATTCACCTATTTCTCATTGTCCATTAAACTAACAAGACTAACAGAAGAAGGTTTATTCTTACTCCAACGAAGTATTCTAGCGTACTCTATTTCTGTACTCGGAAAATAAGGTTTGGTCTTTGGTGCATATCCAAGAAAATGTTCCCACAACCAGACTTGCATAAACATAACAGGAATAAAAGACTCTACCTTGGCATGGCCATTGGAAATCCTCATGTCATGAATAAAGGAATCCAAATGAGATTATAAAGAGCCTAGAAACAAGCTACCAAGAGGAAGGGTCATTCCACCAGCAAGCCCAACAGCAAGCGGAATAAGTTCAGACTTCAACCGACCTCCAGGAGAATCCTCGAAAACATCTCTGAAAATCCAAAGAGCAAGGCCGTCAACACTGGAGCTTCCGTTCCACCAATGGTCAATTCAAGCTGAATAATATTTGTTGTCACAACGACCAGACTTCTGTAGAGCTTTTATCTTCTGAGAAAGGATGGTACCATGTTACTTCTCCTCCTCAGGCCATTCAAGTGGGATACTTCAACCAATGGGTAGTTGCAACAAGACTGCCACGTCTTCTAAAGTAATTTTTAGCTCACCCAAAGCACATACTGCTGAATAGGCTGGACCACACCAACAAGAAGCAAATGCAAGCAGACCCTTCGTTTCTTTATTAAGTCTTATAGTCTTGAACACTATCACAACATGAAGTATCTTAGCATTTTCTAGAACCTGCATCACCTGAGGATTCTTCAACATAAATTTATTCCATCATGTCCGTTAAGACAAAAGAATTTTGAACATCTTAAAATCAAAAAATGAGGACCTGTGTTCCCTTCTTTGAAAACAACAACTGACGATAGCTAGCGCATAAACACTCCGAGGATGAGGAAGGCTGTTAATGTTTGGAATAAAATTGCCAACATAGTTAGGGATAACAGACTGTTCAACAACACCATCAAAGAACTCATCATGAATGTTGGGAACATTGTCTAAAAGAATAACATCAGAACTTTCGCTTCCACCATAGCTAGAAGCAGTGGTAGCATTATCTTCGTGATCATTCTACATCTTCGATTGGTTCGAACAATACTCACGTCAACAAATGGGAAATCATGTACAAGGTATTATTCTATTTTATGCAAATCAGCCATGCTTCACTAATTTATGCTCTCCAGACGATGCCCTTTCATCCTAGAGGCACTATTACTTCAACTACTACTCTCTCAACAATTATCTGGCGTCATTGGAGCGTCATCAAATCAGAATATCTGGTAATGTGCAACGAACTAAAACTTGTTGATTTAATTTAGTAATATATATATGAAAATCACCATCTAGTGTTTACCATAATACACATTACCGTTCCGCGCTAAGTAGGGGACTTAATATTGATGGTGACTTTTTAACAAGAAATAAAATTGTAAATATTGTTTTTCGCCAAGCTGCAGAAGCACAAAATATGCATAATTTCCTGACAAGCATCAGAATTATGAATAATATTCTTATCCTATATTCTGCAAGAAAATCGAGAAAATATACTCAGCATTTGGTTAAATTAGCCTTGTAGCTCTTTTTTCATATATACGCATCACAAAAATTTCAGAGTTGTAATCAATTAAATCCTCGTTATTTCACATGCATCTATGCAAACCATTTGTATAAGATAAAATACGCAGATTATACAAAATTACGAACGTTCAGAATAGAGGCTAAGCCATATCTGAACAAAAACATGAACTAGATGCATACCATCTAATTGCAGAGTCGCATCAAGCATAATTTCAAGTTGCAAACTTCCATAGTTGAATCTCTTGAAGATGTTTTGTATGCACTGCATACACATTAAACATAAAATGATAACACTAAATCTCATACAATTGAGAAACTCTAAACATGCCAACAACGCTGGAGGCCTGGTTGTTGTAGCACTAGCACCAGCGCCAACATCGCTGCTGCCCTAGGCAACACTAGCGCTAGCTCTAACGTAACATCACTGTTGGCCTAGGCAGTGTTTGCGCTAGCTCCAGCGCTAACATCGCTGCTGGTCTGGCAGTGCTAGCCCTGGAGCTAGCCGTGCCAAAGCTAGCGCCTCTAGCCCCAGCGCTAACTTTCATCTTTTCTTATTTTCGAGCATCTTTTTCGCTCTTGCATACACTAGCATTATCCTGAGTCCACTACTCCACTAATTTCATAGAAGAAATCAAATCATAACACATGGGTGGATTATTCATTGGTCTTGGTCTGGCGGTTACGACAACGTGGGCGTAGCAGCTCCCCATGAACTGGAAATTACAGAGTAGTGGTGAGACTGAAGCAGTTAATGGGGAAGTGGAGTCATGGTTCCCGAAGATTCCAAGGCGGTTAAGCCATTAACCTCATGATTCTCACTTCTTCATTACTCCCACAAATATACAAGGAAAGTACGTGTGTTCCTAACTATTATAAATAGGCTCCTTAGCCCATTTCAAAAAGACGACATGCTTATAATTCTCATAAGCTCTGTGATTTCTCTCTATATTTCTGCAACTCTCCATATCATATAAACACGGAATTCCTTCAACTTGCTTTGCTTCCCTCCCCTAAGATCAACCCTATTCCTCTCATCGTGACCGAAGTAGGGCGGAACGACTACTATCGTGGTTTAGGCTAGCTCCGTAAAATTTTGGTTTCCGAATCTAAATAAAGTATTTCCACAATATATTATTTTTCCTAGAATCAACTTTTTAGGTACTAATAGATAAGTACGTAACATTTTTGATTTAACTACAGTAGATAGCTAATATAGAGAGTACACAAATTTTTACTATTGTGAACCTTTATTTAAACAGTATGAAATCGATACATTACGCTTCCTTCATATCAAAGAACTTTCTCTTAGCTATACAATGCATGAATCTTATCATTTCGCTAATTTTTTTTCACTTCTTTCCAGGACAAGTTCACAAGAGAAGTCATGCAAAGCCGTACCAACCAGTTCCCAAGTTAATTAGGACAACACAAGAAGAAAAGACCAATACCATATTACCATGAACTAAGGCCTATTCCTAAATCTCAGCAAGAATTGAAAACATTAAATTACCTGATTTTCGACAAGAACCTCAACAGCACATCCTATGGTGAGTGATGCTGGCACCTTCTTCGAGAACAGTGTCTAAAGAATAACAACAATGATGAATTAATAAAACCCCAAAAAATGCAACACAAATAAAACAAAGGGTCTCACATGAGCAAGAGCAAAAAATTAGTAATCCAAACCTGCTTTGTTATCCACAAATTACCATCGACAGAATGGTCATAATTTTCGTCTAAATCTAGCGATAAAATCAGACACCCTTTTTTTATAGACATCACTATACCTATCTTCTTCGTTCATCCAATATTTATCGGATACTTGCAACAATCTACAACAACACATAACATAGTATGTCAACCAAACATTTTATAACAATAATCAATACTCACAGATCGACAATGAGAAATCAAACAAATACCCAATAACTTGAACTGACTTTTTTTTCATACTTCAACAGTCATCACTAAAGAAAGACATATGGACATAAATCAAATATAAACCATGAAAAAGACAATTTCATAAGCTCAACTGATTCAGTTAAAGACCTTTATTATACTCATACCCTTATTCTCTAAATCAAAAATCAAACATGTTATAACAATTAGCAAAACTCACAGATCCATAGTAAGAAATCAAACACATACCCATCAATTAAAACCACATCATAAAAACAGAAATCAAATATATACCCATTAAATTGAAATCACTTCACAAAAAATAAAATCAAACACATACCCATCCTTTAAACAACATGAATCAACTAAACAACCATAAAAAATTAAAAAACCTAGATTAAAAAAATAAACAAGCAATAAGGTCAGGGTTTATACTTGAATCTTCAAGGATCTGTACTTGAAACCTCTATGATTTTCGCTTCAATCATCTTCTGCGAGTTACAACACAAGATTAGAAATCTAATTTCTAGGGTTTACAAATCAATTAAAGTAACTTTGGATTTCTATAAAAGGGGTTTATCATACCTGTGAGATTAGAGATCTTCTAGGGTTTTCACTTCTACAACTTCAATCTTCTTCTGAGAGTTTCAAGTTATTAGTAAAAATCAATTTTAAAGTCTACAAAATAAATAAAAATTATTTCTTGAACTAGGGTTTTCATACGACTTACTTACAAATCAAAATCGACTTTGATGATTTCTGTAAGTGGCGCCGGAACCGGGGTTTGATTTGTGTTTGCAAAAATCAAGTCAGTTTATCTCCATTTTTTCCAAAGATGAAACCGGTAAAAGAAAAGAAAGAAGAGAGAAAATAAATGAGATTTGGAAAAATAAATTATTTTGTCTAATAAAGGATGTTCGGGCACGTGTATGGTAACTAAGATATGTTTAATTTCACGGAAAATATATGAATTAAATGAGAGGGAACTTAAAATAAAGGGTGGGAAGTAAATTTTATCATTTGAATTTAAGTTCAAATAGTTAGGTGTGAGACAAAGATATGGGGGAATTTTAGGTGGGAAATTAATGTGAGAGAGACTTAGAAAATTGGAAAGTTTGGGTTTTAAGGGGGGAATGAAATTGAAATTATAAATCTGAAATATATTAAAGTTATGAAATTACAAGTATGCCATATTTTAAGACACTTATAAGGGTGGATTAATTAATCCAGAAAATCAAAATTAAAGCAACTCATATTTTTTGTTTAGGACACTTATATGTGTGGAAGCACTAAAGATCTTTATATGTGTCTCAAACCCAAAATACCATATGTCTCAAAATTCCTGATATGGTGTAGTGTGATATCCAAGTGTCAATACTCGAGTTTTTTTTTTTTGTCTTACCAAGATAAAATAACGGGGGGCTTGATCTCAATCACTCTGCTTCATCCTAACAACGACAACAAGGCGATACTAGTGCCCCACCAAATCAGTTAGAGAAACACATAAAATTATAAAAATAAAAAACATAACGTGATATGGTGATGACTATCATGTTATTTATAACACCTGATCTCTGTCCTTTTATGAATAGACCATTTAGTTGATCCCTCAAATCCTACAACCAAGAAGTTTGTTTTCATCCACTTAGATTGATTAGTGTTATCCTATATTGGCACAAGTTTCTAGACTTTGGAGTTTTAAAATGCAACTAAGATTTCTCCCCTACCCCCAAACTTAAATCTAACATTGTCCTCAATGTTCTAAAGATGAAATTAAAAGCATGAACAAGGAGAAACGGTTACCAACTGAAAGAAAGGAAATAAGGAAATATATTACAGTGTCACATGAGTATCGGTTACCTCTAAGCAAATGCTAAGTTTAAAGTCTTCATCCAGACATCAAATACCACAAAATGGATAATCACCTTTCAAATTCATATACCAGTAGCCGAAATAACTGTGGGTCAACAATACCAAATAGAGCTGACACAAATATAAGACACCTAAACTGGATCAGATAAATAAACAGACTGAGCACAACCTTTTCTAAGGTTTCATTCAATACAACTAGTTTTATCTGGGGTGGCCATTTAGGTTCCATATGAGTGTCTAGATAAACAGGTTCAGCCGAACGATGGATCTCTAATAGTTGGATTTCCTCATGGACAATATCAGGAGGATCGGGTTATGGAGTCTGAAGAAGCTCAAGTAACATCTTAGATGCACAAAGCTCGAGTCCCAAGTTAGGGACTTCAAATAGGGATACTTTACGATCACAAGAATCATCACTACCCCCAAACTTAAGGTAATTATTACTCTCATATATACCCAAAACTATTGCTTGAATTTCAGGTTCCTTAGAGTCCGAAAAATACTCGAGAGCTTCTTCTAGAGACTGGTCACACATCTGATTTAAGAGAATGTTATCATCAAATTCATCAAAGGAATCACCAAACAAAGTCTCGTGCAAATGATCCTGAACTAAAATGCTAATCATATTCACTTCTTTTAAATCATCGATATCAGATGGTTGTCTAGTAATATTAAAGACATTTAGTTTAATTGTCATATTACCAAAAGATATGTTCATAAGTCCGGTTCTACAATTAATGGAAGCATTAGACGTGGCTAAAAACGGGCGACCTAAAATCACCGGTATTTGAGCATTTTGGTCCTGAACAAGCTGGGTATCTAGAACAACAAAATCCACTGGATAAATGAACCTATCAACCTCAATAAGAACATCTTCTATGACACCACAAGGGACTTTGCCAGACCTATCTGCTAACTGCAGTGTCATTTTGGTCGGTTTAAACTTACCAAGACCTAGCTGGGTGTACACATGATAGGAGAGTAAGTTAACACTAGCTTCTAAGTCAAGCAATGCCTTATCAACCACGTGATTACCGATCACACAAGATATGGTGCAACATCCAGGATCTTTATACTTAGGGGGTGTTTGATTCAGAAGGATTGGACTTACTTGACCAGCTAAAAAGGCTTTCTTATGGACATTAAGCTTACGCTTTCGTGTACAAAGATCTTTAAGGAACTTGGCATAAGTAGGCATTTTCCTAATTGCTTACAATAAACAGAATGTTAATGTTCACCTGCTTAAATATTTCCTTTATTTCGTTGAAATTCAATTCCTTCTTTGTTAAAACTAACAACTTTGGGTATGAGGCTCTAGGCACAAAGGTAGTCCTATCAGGAACTATATTGGAATCTTTAGAGATTGTTGCAGTCTCTTCAGCTACTGGTTCCTCTTGGTAAGTAGAAGGTGGAACTACATTATATCCACTATCATGCATGGTTACCTTGTTGTCAACTACCTTTCCACCACTAAGGTTTGTAACAGAGTTCACATGATTGTGCGGTTTCTCTCCAGAAGATACTTCATGGACTCCTCTAGGATTGGGTAGTGTCTTTCTAGGAAACTTACCTTTTTCTCTCAAAGACTCATTTATCTGACTAACCTGGTGTTCTTACCTAAAAATTATTCGTAGGAAAAACAAATGCACCGCTGTGGTACTTTTTTTAGGTTCAAAAATCAAAATCGTATTGGACAAGCCTAAACTATGAAAGTAATCATTCCGTCGTGCTTCAGTCACAAGGAGATAAATGGGTTGATCTTAGGGGAGGGAAGCAAAGAAAGTTGAGGAAATCAGTGGTGATGAATTGTGTGTAAAGGTGTTGAACTATGGAGAATAACAGAGCTTGTGAGAATGATAAGTTTGTTCTGCCTTTATGGATAGACAAAATAGTGTATTTATAGTAGTTAGGAATACACACTTCTTTCCCCGTAATTAGCGGAGGTAGTGAGGAGATGGAGAGATGGAGATTGTGGAGGTAATGGTGTAGCCACGTATATTATGCTTGGGAAGTTTCTAGAAACTTCTATACCATTACTCTATCATCTCTTCAACTATTGTAACCGTCATCACTACTTGTAACTTTCTCATCATGGGTCGTTGCCACATCGCATGTTGCTGTAAACCACCAGACCAAAACCCCATGAAGAATCCCCCCATATAACATGTTTTGATTTCTCGTAGGAGTTAGTAGAGTCATGGACTCAAAGCATATGAGTAATTTGGGAGTTTGTCGTAAGATAATACTACCAATAAGTTTATGCCAATGCAGCATGGTCGTGGCATGTTTGTGGCATGTTTGCACTATGCAAGTTGTGCTAGAAGTGCACATAGGTGCCATTGGCATGGCCGAGGTGTTTCCAGCACATTTGGTAGCAGCACTGGCAGGTGATGGTGCTGGCACGAGCAGGCGAGGGATGGCGCTGGCAGCGTTGGCGCTAGTGCGGGCAAGGCGCTAGCATTACTTGGGTAACGCTAGCGCTGGAGTGGTGCTAATGCTGGCGTGGGGTGTAAGCGCTGGCAGCGTGGTCGTGGTGATGGCGCTGGCAAGGCGCTAACATTACCTGGGTAATGTTAGGCGCTAAAGTTACTTGGGTAACGTTAGCGCTGGAGTGGTACTAATGCTGGTGTGGGGTGTTAGCGCTGGCAGCGTGGCCATGGTGCTGGCGCTGGCAAGGTGCTAACATTACCTGGGTAATATTGGCGCTAAAGTTACTTGAGTAACATTGGCGTTGAAGTGATGGCTTCCAACGTAGGTGATATTGGCGCTAAATTTACTTGGGTAACGTTACCGCTGGCAGCGTGTCCAAGGCCTTGCTAGCACTAGCGAAGTGATGTCGCTGGCGCTGCGACGTGACCAAGAGCGTGCTACCGCTAGCGCTGCAGGGGTTTCATGCCTTACTAATGCTAGCACTTGCTTGTGTCGTGGCCATGGCCTATGCGTTGTTAGCGCTGGCACTTTCCAGTAACGTGGCTGTGGCCCATGTACTGTTAACGCTAGCACTTTCCAGTGTCATGCCCATGGATATGACTTGCTTAGGCTTCTCAATTGTATGAGATCTAGTGTTGGCATTGCGTTTGTCCGATACTATATTTATGTAGTGTGTATGCAACATGCAACATGTTCAAGGAATTAAGCTCTGCGACTCGAACCAAAGTTTAGTACAACTCTGCATTTAGATGGTATGCATCTAATTAATGTCTTCATTCAGGGATGACATAGAATCTCACTCCAAATGTTCATAAATTGTATCATCAACGTGTTCTGATTAACACTTGGTCAAGGCCTATAATAGGCATGCCACGGTTTCGTGGCTTGGCCATAGTATGGTTGTAAAACCCACAATTTTCGTATGGCGCTTACTCATGGACGCGTCATGGCCTGTGATGAAGCTTCATCCTAAGCTTATAAAGCTTACCCAGATATGCATTAGGGTGTGGATGCCTTGACCTCGAATTATAGTGTTAAGGCCCTATTACGCGTGATGCGTATTCGAGGAGGCATGATAGTGCAAAGGCACTATTATACCAAGCCAAAGTTGCGTACGAAGAATGCGTTATAGTGGTAAGGCACTATTATGCCGTGATGCATTATTGAAAATGCATCACTATGCCTATGTTGCATACCGAGAATACATTTTAGTGGTAATGCACTATTATGCCGTGATGCATGATCCAATGCATCACTTAGCCGAAGTTGCATAAGTGGGAGCATCATAATGCAAATGCACTATTATACCGTGATGCATGATCCAATGCATCACTAAGCCGAAGTTGCATAAGTAGGAGCATCATAGTGCAAATGCACTATTATTCCGTGATGCATGATCCAATGCATCACTAAGCCGAAGTTGCATAAGTGGGAGCATCATAGTGCAAATGCACTAATATGCCGTGATGCATGATTCAATGCATCACCGAGCCAATGTCGCTATTTGATGAATGCATTATAGTGCTAAGGTACTATTATGCCGTGATACATGATTCAATGCATCACCGAGACAAGAATGCATCAGCGTGTTTATTTGTAGCTTACCCGAGAATGCTTCGCTTGGCTTTGGCAAGAAATCTTCATTTTCAGCCTTGCAGTCGATGGATGACACTTACCATTCAAATATTTATTTGTAGAAATGCGAGTAAAACATATATAAGGAGGGAACTTTGCTTGAATGTGCATGAGCGGTAATGCACATATAGATATGCGAAGTAGATAATACGTTGGAGCATACTTGATGCATAAGCATCAATATGCTGGTAGCTTAACCGATGAAGCTTGAATGTGCATGAGCGGTAATGCATAATATGTTGGAGCATGCTTGATGCTAAAGCATCAATATGCATATAGCTTAGCCTATAAAGATTGAATTATGCGAAAGCATCCTTCAATCGTGCTACGTACTTGAGAATGCATATTTACATGATAAATAACGATAGTTATGCACAAGCTAGTGCATACCTTGCAAAAGTCCTTCGGCCTATACGGTATAGGCTTTTCTTGGACTTTGGCCTTGCGATGAAGTTGGAATCGAAGTTGGCTTTGCCTTAATAGGCTTAAGTTGCTAGTTCCTTTCGAATTGACCCTTTAATGAACTACGGTCATGCTTGATCCCATCAAGGTACGAGTTGGGTACGTAGGCAGCCGCAATGCAATGCATTAAGGTGCAGCACCTTTTCGCTCATATCATATAATTTGGGAGATGATTGCGACATTATGGTAACTTATATCATCTGGTTCGGCAATGCTAAGCAAGAGATGATTCTTGCCACACTTGATAGGGTAGTTGCAATTCCATTTGGTGGATTGTTCATACTTCCTAGCAACCGTTCCGGCATGGAATGGCATGTGACTTGATGTTGCACCCTGGGCAAGAGTAAGATAAGTGCAGGCTCCAGCGCATGGTCGAAGCAAAATTGATGAACGAAAGCTTAGGCTTGAAATAGCCTAGGTGTTGGTCCAAGGGCATGAGTTAGGCCTGGACAATGATCGTAATTATGTGATACTTGCCAAAGGCATCCCCATTAGCTTGTAAGTTGGAATGGTATGCTAGTCCAAGGCATGGGTCAAGCCTGGACAAGGATAGTACTTAGGTGATGCTTGTTAAAGGCATTCACCATGGGATTTAATGGCCTTGCACCCTTTGTAGGTCAAGGGTGAGTTGGAACGATATGGAGACTACGGTCGGATTACCATGCTTGCAAAGCATGTTTGGAAAGGCAAATATACCTGGAACGGTATAAACGTAGCTTGAATAATGTGGGAACTACGTTTCGAGTATAATGCTTACAAGGCATGCTTGGAAAGCAAAATTTTACCTGCACTTTCCAGCGAGAAGCTAAGCTTTAAGGTCCGGTTACTTTCTTCTAAATCGCGCATCGGGGAGTTCCGGCCTGCCCAACGCAACGCGCGGAAGGTGGAATTTTCCGGTATGTGACAATGGTCCTGGCTAAGAATTTTGGTTATGGCAACATGCCATGGCCGGTTTGGAGCATAATGCCATTTAGGCGGGAATTTGAATACAAAGTGCCAGTATGACATGTTCAAGGAATTCAACGGTGGAAGTTTGCGACTTGAGACGATGTCTGATACGACTCTGTATTAAATATGATGCCTTTAGTAGCATATTTATTCGAGAATGGTGTAGTAACTCATTCTGAATGCACATTCAGTTTGATTATTGCATTTTTAGTAGTATAAGGAGCATGTATATGGGCGCACATGAAATACCGAGAGTTCAGCTGGGGAAAGCTCTGATATTCTGCAGGCGTATATACATTTAGAAGAGTTATAAGGCCAAGGTAGCCATTAGCTGAGTATGTATCTCCAATTCTCTTACGGAACATAAGACAGAGATATAAACTTATGATTCTGATACCGGATCAAAAATCTAAACATTTTGTATTTCTACAGTTGAGCAGAGGCAATTTTATAATTCATGTCCTTGTCAAAAAACCACCATCAATATTAAGTCCCCTGCTTAGCATGGAACAATAATGTTTTGTGGTAAGCCCTAGATGGTGGCAGTAAGACAAAAAATATTTAAAATTTGAACTTAGTTCAAGGGTAGTTACTTAACTTTATCACCTCTAGGCAATTTCTCGACGCAGACTTGGGATTTTTAGGATCAGACTCTCTTGCGAGCAAGTAATAATCTCTGGTGCTTAGGATTTGGTTATGCAAGTGCTAGTAATAGCGTTAGCAAGGAAGCAACATGAGATATCATCCATATGTGAAGCCTGAAGTTGGAGCTCGTTGGAGCAAGATTGGAAATTAGGGAAGCCGTCCTGAGGAGTTGATGATAATTCAGAGCTGTGGATGAGGCTGGAGGTGGACTCCGACGTCTTTAAATAAATTTAAGCGGATCAATTTTTGTTGCACTGATTAAGAGCTCGTATGGTCAGTCAACCATGCATGGAAATTTGTAACTTGTACTCTTCAATTTCTTAGGCTCCATATACTTTAGGGTAAGAGTCACATCTCTTAGCCCGTAGATCCGATTGATGCGCCTTTTTAGTATGTTGTAGCAGAGACACAGATGAAAACTTTTTGTTAGGGATACTTTGACCCATTCCCCATCGATGGTTTTCGATTTCTGAGTTTATAGGATGCATACGTAATAGTAGGAGCAGCGGCGAATAAAAAAGATTGTGGTGGTAGGTGCTGGCATCATGGGGATATGTGCTTCTTGAAGATGCTAGTTCTGTGAATGATGTCTCAACTTTGTGTGAAATCCTAGTGCCATAGAATATACCTTTTTTGGCGAAACATCCTTGGTTCTGTGGATGGGGCTAGCGCTTAAGAATTATGAATTCAGCGTGTATCCAATAATTGACTGGTGTGGTTGAAATCAGCAGCAGCAATAGAGGCGAAGTATCCATACTATGGACGTGATCAGGTAAGAAGAGGAAGCTTACTGATGTACATATGCTCCGTTGACGATGTTTTGTTTCCATTGGCGGTGACATATTTGGATTAATCTTCCCAACAAGATCAAGTCCCAAAGTGTGGGACAATCATGAGGTTTTCATTCAATAGATAGAGATAAAATTTTAATTGGTTTGTGACATACATGGGTGAATAAAGTTGTATCTACTCCAGGTGTCTACTTCAGGTGGTGATAGGGTTCATGTTTCCCAGGCGTTGTGATGGTGTATTCTAGCATTTATCCTCCTATGAAGGATAATGCTCTATTATGGAAGAGGTCAAATTAGACCAGATGAGATGCAAGAGTTATCTCGTCAGAATGATCCGAGGGGAAGGTGTTGTTGCTAATACCATTATTGATCAGATCCTCTGGTTTGAAGGAGGTAACTGCGTTAAATTTTTAAAAGAGAAGAAGTCTTCAGTCCTCAGGTGTAGCTACTTTGACATGCTACTGGACGAGAGATGATTTGATAGTATCACCATGAGTCCATTCCTTTAGGATTTGATCAGGAAAAGGAAGCCGGGAAGGTTGTTATCCCCCTTTTTTGTTGTTGTCTTTGTCGCGTCAAGGATGGAGAAAGAACTTGAACTGAAGTTGAAGCCCTTGTTGGTGTCTTGGTTGTCGAGTCGTAACTGAGACGTTTTTTGAACTCTTGAGCATTGACTAAATAAAATTGTGACTTATCCTGACCCTTTCGGTCGTAAGCTTATTTTACCCTTCTGACAGTGATGATGGCATGCTTGGAATGTTCATATAGGCAAAGTCCTCTGGAGACGTCGAGTGTAAAGAGGATGGGCTAGGAGGTGTTTTGTTGCCGACGTGTTGCTACCGGTGTCTTCAAAGACTATGTTCCCGGAGGCGTCTCTTAAGTTATCCTTTGAATCCTTGATTGTTGTAGGGGATGGGCTACAATAAGCAGTCCCCAATCACATTCTTCTTTAGTTACTGAAGTTGTATTTTCTGGAGTAGTCTTGGGATGAATCTCAGCCTTGTCTGGGGTTGTAGGCGCCTATCATATCTGACGACGTAGTTGAGAGAGGTGAAGATACCTTTGCGACATATCTTTGGAGAGTAAAGGGCCTTGTCAAGGTTGTGACTCTTTGGTTGACTGTCTCTTATGGGATAGAGAGGTTCTTGTGATCCTTCGGATGCAGTTGTTGAAGATGATGCTCCAAGTGGTGTCGTTGCATAGGATGCCAATGCGATGAAAACTGCACAATTGAGTATCTGAATGCTGGAGTTGACTTCAACTTTGAGTTTGACAGGACCCGACTCTTGGAGGAAGATGAGAAGACTAAGCTTGTTGTTGGATGGATTTGTCGTCATATGAGGGCCATTCGGGAGAACTTGAAGGAAGTAGCGCGTCTTCGGCTTAGAAGCAATTACCAAGGCTAGAGATGATGCCGAAAGACTATCCTAAGAGTTGAGGCTTGCAACTGAATCCCTTGCATAGGTGGAGAGAGCATATGCTGATGATGTTGAACCAGTCTTCAGCGATTTTTTGTAAATAGTATGTTTTGAGGGTTTTTATTCGTTTCTGAGATACCCGAATTTTCTGTGGTTTTATTTTGGGATTTTGAGTAAGGTAGATTTTGAATGGTTGCAAAGGATTTTCTAGAAAGAAAAATAATACTTTGTTTCATAAATTAAAATACTAAGTATGAATACGAGATATTGCAAATATTTTGACGGCATTACAAACATTGTGTAAAAACATGGAAATATTGCTAGGGGTGGCGAGGTGATTAAGCCTTGATAGCTTTGTCAGGGGTGTTAGAGTGCTTAAGCCTTGATAGATTTAAGCCACTTGCCATGTATGACTACCCCTGTTGGATTATCAGTATTGACGAGTTTGTAGCATCCACCTAATATAACTTTAATGATCAGATATGGGTTTTCTCCAGGAAAGACCGTAGCTTTCTCGACCGTGTCTCTGACATGGAAAGGGTTGGGTTTTGGTATCTTAGGTTGGTGACATATTCTCAGGATGATAGGGTTATTGGTTTTAATATTCTCAGTAGAGACGACCCTATTCATTTAATAAACTTTTGAACACGATTATCTTCGTCTTCAAACCGTCAAGTCATGGTGGGGTTGACACTCGTTTCAAGTCCCCAAGACTTGATGGGACAGGGGACAGCTGGTTGTAAAGAGAGTTGCTAAACAAGACTTAATTGCAGGCGAAATCCACGGGTGTACAAAATCACTTCTCCTCTATGCACTCGTTTAGCGTCTAGATCCATTGCACTTGTTAATACATACAGGTGGGTCCCTTGGTGATGATACTGCAGATATGCGTCAAGTCTTACCTTGTTGTTGTGGATCCACGGACGTCCTAGAACCATGTCGTAGTATGGATCTACATGATTATTGATGGTGAATGGGTAACGGATACTCCTGAACACAAAATGGTAATGGTAGTGGTATCTCTAGACCTTTATGAATGACGAAGTTTGATCGTTGTATCCATGGTTGATTTCTTTGAATGGGTATATCATCATCGTGTCGAATGTTGATTCTGGAGGTGCTGAAGTTGGTAGTATTAGGAACGTTGGTTGTCTCCATCTGGTGACGGCTTGATAAAGGTGAATACCCTTATCTCTTTATGCGATAAGAAAGGAGGAGAGAGATGTCTCCTTAGTGTAGGATTTTTTGGATCTCAAATAGACAGGGATGTTGGTGCTGGTGAGATAAGGATAAGTCTTTCTTTTCACAATTTTTGTATGGACCTTTCCACAACTCCACTGGTGTTGAGATTTTGTTGTTGATTGTTTCCTGGTACCAGGGGCTATACACAATTCTCCTTTATTTCTTTGGACGTGGGCTCTGGAGGTGTTAGCATCAGCAATAACTTTGGAGACGTTTCTGGTTTGCTCTACATGATATTTGCGTTGCTCTACAGGTGGTTTCTCTGTATGAGTCCTGAGAGGAGCGAGTATTTCCTTCTGAGTGGTAGTCACGTCTGCTTGTGCTTCAACAAAGGTCTCTTCATCAGATTTAAAAGACTTGGTGATGCTTGGAAATCCATGGTGTTTCTAGTAGCAGTGCTTGAAAGAGGAGTGTTGGTATTTTAGGTGAAAGCATGCTGAGGGTGGAACACCAGAATTGAGATTGGTTGTTGGACCTGAATTGAGTTTAATAATTGAACTAGATCTAAGATCCACCCTATTTTCAAACTGTTGAAAAATTGATTTTCAGATGGTTCAAGAATCTGGTTTCGTGATCGGGAGGTTGATCTCCCACTGTGGTCACCAATTGTTAGTACCTAAAAATTACTCCTAGGCAAAACAAATACACCGTTGTGGTACTTTCTTTAGGTTTGGAAATCAAGGAGAGAAGATGGGTTGATCTTAGGGGAGGGAAGCAAAGAAAGTTGAAGAAATCAGTATTGATGAATTGTGTGTAAAGGTATTGAATATGGAGAATAACAGAGCTTTTGAGAATTATAAGCTTCTCCTGCCTTTCTGGATAGAAAAAGTAGTCTATTTATAGTAGTTAGGAATACACATTTCTTTCCCCGTAATTAGCGGAGGTAGTGAGGAGATGGAGATATGGAGATTGTGGAGGTAATGGTGTATCCATGCCTATTATGTTTGGGAAGTTTTTGGAAACTTCTATATCATTACTCCATCATCTCTTCAACTGTTATAACCGTCACCATTACTTGTAACTTTCTCATTATGGGTTGTTGCCACACCGTATGTAACCACCAGAACAAAACCCCATGAAGAATACCCCATATAACATGTTTTGATTTCTCGTAGGAGTTAGTGGAGTCATGGACTCAAAGCATGTGAGTAATTTGGGAGTTTGTCGTAAGATAATACTACCAATAAATTTATGCCAACGCAGCATGGTCGTAGCATGTTTCTGTCATTTTTGCAACATGTAAGTTGTTCTAGCAATGCATATAGGTGCCATTGGCATGGCCGAGGTATTGCCAGCACATTTGGTAGCATCACTGGCAAGTGATGGCGCTGGAACGAGCAGGCGAAGGATGGCGCTGACACAAGCAGGCGAAGGATGGCGCTGGCACGAGCAGGCGAGGGATGGCGCTGGGAGCGTCATGGAGAGGGATGACGCTGTTGCTAGCGTTGGCGCTAACATTACCTAGGTAATGTTGGCGCTAAATTTACTTGGGTAACGTTGACGATGTAGTGGCACTAGCGCTGGTGTGGGGTGTTAGCGCTGGTAGTATGGTTGTGGTGCTAGCGTTGGTGCTGCAGCGTGGTCATTCCTTATTAGCTCTAGCACTTTCCAGTGTCGTGGCCATGGCCTATGCGTTATTAGCGTTGGCACTTGCCGATGTTGTGGTTGTGGCCCATGTGCTGCTAGCGCTAACACTTGCCAGTGTTGTGGCCATGACTATGGCTTGCTTAGGCTTCCCAATCGTATGAGATCTAGTGTCGGCATTGCGTTTGGCCAATACTGTATTTATGCAGTGTGTATGCAACATGTTCAAGGAATTAAGCTCTACGACTCGAACTAATGTTTAATACAAATCTGCATTTAGATGCTATGCATCTAATTAGTGTCTTCATTCAGGGATGGCATAAAAGCTCACTCCGAATGTTCATAATTATAAGCATGCTGGATCAGAAGTACTTAAGACTAAGCATACACCATCAAACAAAATCACAATTAATTAAGAAAAATCATAAATCAATTTAAATTAATACAAAAAGTCATAAAAGAATTAATTATAATTACCACAATCATGAAATATGGATTCCTCCATTGTCCCGGTGATAGGGTTTATCTCATCATGCTCAAAACACTCTCAAAAGATATAAACATGGTTCAAAAGTTCTTGTGAAGAAGAAAAGAATAAAAAATAATTGACACAGGGAATTTGAGACGTTTATAAACGTTACAGAAAGTGTTTCTCTGTCGATACTAAGAAAAAGTAACACAATCGAGAAAACGACTATTCTGGGCGCTGTAAGGAGAAAAGGCTTTAGCAATAGATTTTGCAACTGTTCTCTGCAGCTTTATGTTCTTGATTTTCTTCTTCAACAGCTGCAGCAGAATTTCTCTGTGAGTTAAATTTCTTCTCTTTTCTCGGCCCTCTCTCACTAATTAGCCTCTCATTAGTCTTGCAAGTCCCCTATTTATACCAATCAATCCATATCTACTCCTCAAATCTTCTTCTTTTATGGAGAATGATTCTCGGCAGATCATAACTCGATCTTATTTTCTTCTCTCCAAAATACTCGGTGGTTTGTTGTTTCACATAAACTCGTTTTTATCATTTAAGAGACTCAAGAATATTCGGTTGAGTGATTAAAAAGATAAAATCTACCTTGCATCAAATTCCGAGTAAATATTGTTTTCTTTTTTTACGTAACTAACCTTTTTATCTTATTTTTTCCTTTTCTCACGAGATATTCTGGTCTGGTTTTATGTATTGTGATCGAGTATAATCTTGCAAGAATATCTTTGTCTTAACACTTGAAGATTTCCTCCAATATCTCGACATGTATCTTCACAGTTTTGAAAAGAAAGAATTCCCACCAACTTTGTATTTTAATTTGAGATGGGTGCCTTTAACAATCCTTCTGAGTGCCTTTATCAATTATGATGGATGTCTTTAACACTTTTTCGGGTTTCCTTTATCAATTTTGAAGCCGACTTTCTGCAATTTTCAGTTATTGTTTGTTTTTCAAACAAATACCTAAAAACAACAATAAATAACAATATTAGTACAAAAATTAAGTAATAGCAATATAAATATGAAAACAAATAGGACACAAAATTGTGTTTATCAGAGATACCCCCATGATTTAATTACGCTTATGTAGATGTTTTTGCAGAGGAATACCTAAGGAGAGCTCTTTAGAAGATAATGAGAAGCTTACAAGCATATCAAGTCTAATTTTATTACCTAAAAGACTAATTTTCATATGTCGATAGCAATTTAAGTTTAATGATCTGTGATATTTAGTTTTTTAGACTTGTATACGGAGAAGAATGACAACATGTGTTTAAAAGTCTTTTTATAAATGTTGTTATAGATGTTAAGTTTTATTTTGAATGTTGATAATGGTGTTTAATATTAATGTAGATTATTAAACTTTTAATTTAAGTTATTTTTTGTAGATACTGATTCTCTAATTAAAATATTAAGGGTATTTAGAGTTTTAGCAAAAACTTATACAGAGAAAAGAAAAGGGTACCCAAGAATAGACATAGAAATCCAAAAGAGGAAAAAAAGAAAGATTATGAAATCTAACAATTTATAGAAAGATAAAGAGATTTTAGGGACACATTCCAAAGAACAATACGAAGATTAGATCCTAGGAGACGATTCAGAGAGTAGATATTTAAACAAAAAAATAATGCCGAGGAAAAAAGGAGACAAGATAAATCAAGGGAAAAAGTAAAGAATAATTAACTGAATGATAAGTTATAGGATTTAAAATTAATTAGGAAAGCATAAATTCTGAATCAAATTTATCAATGCTCAATGAATGATGATAATATGATGGTATGAAATGCAAATGAATGTTTTAATGAAAGATAAAGGGAAAAAAAAACCCAGGCAGCATTGTAACCTCAAGAGAGGACATTAAATGAATAAAAACCAGATTGACTGTAATAGGAACCGTCACAGTTATCATTTCCCCTCTCTCCTAAGCTTAGGATGAGAAATATGGGAGGACTACTCAGAAGTTATTAGAGAGAAGAAAAGGAGAGAAAATAGGGAGAAGAAAGAGAGAAAGAGCCGTTGGTGAACCAAGATGCATGAGAACCTTGATTTTTTATGAAAGTTTTAACTGTTTTTGAATTGTACTTCATTACATGCATATTTATGTTAAAATACTATACTTTAACTATATATAATTAAGTATTAAGAAATACTGCCTTCATTAGAATCGGTAAATTTTTCAATACACTTTAAAATTCGAGCAGCCTTCGGCCGCAACTCTGTTAGTGCATTGGCCCACGTGAACTAAATTCCTGGGTCCGCCACTAGGTTCTTCATATCTGGTTCATTGGAGAACTTTATCTATATTTTCCTAACTCCCTTTAACCTACAATGAATTAAAATTTATTCTCAGACAATAAAGGCTTATGTGTAACTTGTTATAATTGTGTTACTCTTGAACTTTAGTTTTAACTTCAAACAAAAAAAAAACATTTCTTCTTTGTATGATTGATAAGTAACTCACCATACAAAATCAAATTCGTTTTAGAAAGAAGCTTAACATATGATAGTTGAGAAAAACTTTTTTGATTCCTTTATAATTTCACATAGGAAAAATTGGGAAATGCATCAAAATCAGGGGTCATGTTGGGGACGTGCCCCGACTTCTCAGATTTTAGAAAAATGCCCAATTTCGTCACCTTTTTCATCCAAGTCAGTTAAGTAGTCAATTTAGCACACATGTGACTTCTTACGCGTGAAAAAAACACAATAATTATCCTTCAGAGTTCATGTAGTGGTTCAGGGTTAATGTGGTCGTGGTTCAGGGTTCAGAAGGTGGTGGTGGTTAAGGTTTCATATGGTGGTGGTGGTTCAGGGTTTTGGGTTCAGGAGGTGGTGGCGGCAACGATGGTTAAGTTGGTGGTGGTTATGGGTTCAGGTGTAGTGGTTCAGGGTTCAGGTGGTGGTGGTTCAGAGTTCCGGTGGTGGTGGTGGTTCAGGGTTTAGGGTTCAGGAGATGGCGGCGGCGGCGATGGTTTAGGTGGTGCTGGCGATGGTTTAGGTGGTAGTGATGGTAGTGGTAGTGGAGGTTGTTCAGGTGGTAGTTGTGTTAGCGGCGGTGATGGTGTTTCTGCTGGTGGGTGGCGGGTTCCGAGTTCAGGTGGTGGTGTTGGTGGGTTCAGAGTTCATATGGTGCTGATGGCGGTGGGTTTATGGCATTTTCCCAAAGGGTGTATTTATCTTTTTCATCGCATGTATGAGGACACACATGTGACTTAACTAGGTTGGATGGAAAACATAACTGAATGGGGTATTTTTCCAAAATATGAAAATTCACGGCGTGTCTCCAAGATGACTCCTCATTTTGGGGCATTTCTCCAATTCACCCTTTCACATACCGTAGATAGTAGCAGAGAAGATACCATTATCAAGTGGGGATCCTTACTGTAACATTTCATTCACAGGCTTGAACGAAATAAGCTATATTCCGAAAAACCTACAACCTAAAGACATAAACCAAAATTAACCATGTAAGGATCAAATTTATCACAAATTTAGATTATCAATTTCATTGAGATATTTTTTCCTAATCCTCAGTATGAAATACTCAGGTTACAAAAAACTAATTGGAATCTCTTGAAATCAGATTGAACAACCACACAAATGTTAAACAAACGCATGTAATAGACTCAAATTAAAATATCCAGAAATTTAAAACAAACAAAAACCCATAATTAATTACATGATACATAGAAAAATGGTTGGAAAAAAAACCCTTACAAAGAGAATAAAAAACCTGACAAAACCCAAAAAAATTCCACCACAATTTGATGAAACCATCAAAAACCTATTTCATAACTTCTCTCAAATTTTGAAACCAAACTCGTAAAATATCGCAATTTCACATAGATAAATAAAGGGAAATGATGGAACAAAAAAAATAATCAAGATAGATAAATATAGTGGTGCATTTCAGATGTATTCAAAAATTGACTTTCTCAGATTTACAAAGAGTATTAGAAAAACTCAAAATTTTCTCCTTCCCAGTTCTTTCTGATTTTCGTTTGTTTGAAGGGGCCAAGGAGGAAGCGAAAACATCATTATTAGTCACCCATTGATGATGTTACAATAATAACATTTTTGCGACATATGCGTCAATTACAAATACCTTTTTATACTATCAACAATATATAATGTTGTAAATTAAAATATTGCCCTTAACGCATATGATGCAAAATAAATATTTTTTATTTTATGACGCTTTCATATGTTGTAAAAATTATTTGTATTATTCATAGTTTTTACGTGTTACAATTACAAATACGACGGCGTCATAGATTGACACTTGGCATAACTGATTAGAATGTAATAATTTGAGCATAACTGATTAGAATATAGTGACTTAAGTTCTTCTAAAATTTGGTTTCCACTACAACGCCTGATAATGTTGCAAAATTTTGATATATTTTCAATTGGCTTTGTGGAACATCTTTTCTCCTTGTTTTTTTTTTCTTTGTCGATTACAACATAGTTGAAAGTTCATTCACTTCTTTAGTTCAAAATGTAATATTCATTAAAATGCTATGTTAACATATTCAAACAATGAGCAACAACATTTTAGATCTAAATTTTACAAATAAGAAAAAAAAATCGTTTACGTAAACTTTATCTGTTAGTCACTGTCACCAAAGAAAAACTACATCACCATAAAAAAATATAAAAAAAACTATAAAAATTCTTAATTAACTTTATTCTTTAATCAATGTCATTATTACCATCGGATATAATACCCTCATCTTCACTATCATATTCACTCAAAGAACCATTTTTTTCTTCAAGTTCGTCTTCATCAATGAAGTCTTCAGAAACTTCAATATCAGCAGTAACAGTAATATGTCAACTTCTTCGGGGGTGATATTATTTTTATTCAATCGTAAATTAATAACTTCCTCATTGCAACTTGATGATTTCCAGAATAACCTTGGATGATGTTTTCTGTTGTGTGGGGTTCATCTATAATATTTTTCTTTTTCTTGTCAGTGTCCCACCAATCACATTAAAAAAAATTCCTTTTATATACAGGTAACTCATCTGTTAACACACCATAAAAATTAGTAACATCATACTGGTGTTCCCCCTTTACTACAACACCACTATTTTGTGCCCGCAAGTTTACTTCCCGTTCCTATTTATATGAAATCGAATTGCATTAGTGATACACCCTGTATATCGCACTACACGTGGATCAGGGCCGACTGCTAGTGAATATATCTCATATGAAACATCAGGAGAATTTTCTTCTCGTAGACGATTCACCTACAAAGTGATAAAACATTGATTTCTAGTCCTAATGACCGAGCGTACAAAGTCTAAGCAAGTATGGGTACAAAACCACAATAAAAATAGCTCAATTCCATACTATGATCACAAAAGACCTAAAAACATTGAAGTATGAGATTCTGGATGACACCAATACTCAACGGAAAGGTTTTCGTTTAGATCTGTTCATGTGTCTTTTTATTGGTTTAAATATAACTACTTTTTCCAGATATGCAAAAAAAAAAAAGTTTTATTTAGTTTTTCAAATTAATAAAGGAACTAAATCAGGCAAAGTAAGTACAAAGAAAGTGTAGCATTTATAAATACCATTATAGAAAGTGTAGCATTTAGAAGAGTTTCATCTAGAATTTTTATATCCAAAAGTGAGTACTAGAATTTTTATATCCAAAAGTGAGTACAAAGAGCTAAGTTAGAGAAGAAGGAAGAGAAAATTTCAGTAGCATCGACAACCTTAAGAAGCTTTAAAAGCACGCTATCCTGATGTCAGGCGAATAACAATATAAAACTCGATGGAGATGAATAATAAAAAGGCATTAAAAATAACAAATAGTATAGTGATTGTTTATCCTTGGAGTGTGTACCCATGAATATGCCAAGTTTCAGACATACATCTATAACAGTATGCTACCTGCACTACTAACGACAGTTTCATAATTATGATAGCAACAATACTAACGTCTAGATATATAAAATAATCTGATTTAGTACTTACCCGTTTTTCAAACTATTTAGAAAATATCTTTCATATCTCATATCCATGTCATGAGGGTTTTGCTTTTTCCAGTTCTTCCATATGTTGTCTGCATATGCAGAATATATAAAAGCATAATTCTTTTAACTATACATAAAAATTGGATATATAAATAAGTTTTTTTTTTAGTTATATTCACTTACTCAACGTAAGGTAATAGCTCTTTGGTATTGTTCAAAACATAAATCTAGTTTTGTTGATATTTTTTAAGTCTAACATCACGATTTTAGGAACTCCACGGTCGAACATCATGTGAGAAATCACTCAGCCCCGTAACTTTGGTAGTTATATACTTTTACTGAATAATTTATTTTCTAACTTCTCTATCCTTCTTGCACATACCATGGCTCCAGAAATTCTAGTAATATTTTACACAGTTTATATGTAATTAGTGCTAACATACTGTTTGGTGATTGTGAAAATTTATAGGAGAAACTCACAGTCGATCCACATGTAGTACCCATTCAGCGGGGCGGTCAACTCAATGCTAAAAAATGAGTTCAGACAATTTAGATGTACACTTAGCATGCATTACAAGAAGAATCTACAAGAAGAAACTAGTACTCGTGAAAACCCGCATCCTCAAGTCAAACAGGATGATTGGGAGAATCTTTGCACCTGGTTCGAGTATGAGAAGTTTCATGTAATATTAATGTCCAATGTTGGTCGTGCTTTCAAAGTCTATTTGTGCTGGTGTTGTGTATTTAACTAGTCTTTGGATTTGAATGCAGAAATCTAGTACTCAAGGTAAAAAATATCGAGAAACAAATACAACCAATCATTGCACGGGGTCAAAACCTTTTTCACATTATAGATATATATTAATGTGTTGTTTTTTATTACTGATGTATAAGTTAATGATCAACGCTATATCTAATCTTCTTTTGAAAAATTTTAGTGTGATCCAAAAACAGGCAAAAAGGTTGGACAAATTGATTTCTACAAGTTAACCTACTAAAAAATGGCGTTTGGAAATCTCTTAGAGCTGACGAGATTTATGTAATATATATGGATTTTAACTCTTACTGATTTTAAATTATTTTTCTCTAAGAAAAATTATTTAGTTCTTCCAAATAGCTTATTTTTTATTATTTATTATGTAAGGGAGAATGCTTAAACTCCAAGCTGCACCTACACAAGAAGGTTCATTACCTTTGACCGAGACTCAAATATGCGAGCTGTGAGATCTAGTTATATCAAGGGTATTGGTCGTGGGTATGAAAAACATACCACGTCAAGCATTGCATACAATGCAGAGTTAGTAGAAGCTATATGGAGGGCAGATGAAGCAGATAAGATAAATATGGAACTTGAAGAAATACTTGAAGGAAGACGTCGCACAATAGAGGATTTGACAGCTGGATACCAGGGATACATGAAACGTGTTGCGTAAAATCCAGGGGAGTCGTCAAGAAACCATTTGAGATTTATTATTCATCAGTGGTCTCAATTTCTCTTTCTAGCTCTATGTTTTACATTTATTTTGTAGTGTCATTTATTTTCACCCTTTTATTGCACTGTCTTAGAATTCCTAATTTCTTTATGTAGTTTGAGTTTATTTATATAGTTTGAGCAACATCAAGATGATTAGTAATAAATAGTTTAAATATTTTTATTTGTGAGTTAGTCACTTTTAATTTCTATTTATCGAGTTTACAAATCTATAATTGTAATGTGTCATCGTTGTTTCCTAATCAACGTGTATAGCAAAAAATATGTAAATGCAAAAAAATTATACAAATGCACATATTGACATATATTATTGTTAGATCAGTATGTTGTAAATAAGATTATAGCAATAGAAATCATTATTCACAAATTTAAAATGCGTAACGAATAAATATACATACATGCGATAGAAAAAATATGTTGTAAATAAAACCACATATATAACAGAATAATATGTTGCTGAAAACTCTCATTCATGACTTCAGCGTGCGTATCAAATTAATGCTTACATATCCCACATATATAACTGTCGTATATACCATGGTGATATCAATGGAAAATGTATGTTGCAAATAAGATTACATATGTAACAGAACATTCTGTAACTAAAAATTAGTATTCACAACATTAGTATGTGTTGCAAATACTACATGTATACGACGAGTTTGCCTGTAGTAAATGATCAAAATTCACAACACGTAAATATGTTGAAATTTATGACTATTTGTGAGATTTAAAAGCGTCATAAGTAAAAACTTTAGCAACGGAAATTAGCGTCACTTATATAATTTTCGGTAAAAAACAACTTTTCTAACACACAAATAATTTGTGACGCAAAAAAACATAATTGTGAAAATTGTGCTACAAAAGCCCCTCGACATAAGTGACGATAAAAGCATCGAACATATTATTTTGACACCTCCTTTTGTAACGCATTGACCGACAAACGTAAAATGTCACAAAAGTACATTTATGACACAAAATCAATATTTGTGACGTTATTTTTCATTGCAAAAACCATGCTTTGTTGTGGTGTTGAAGAGTTGTTTCATCTTATATGCGTTGTTTTCCTTCTAATTCATACTATGTTTTTGCGTTTTGATAATTGTGTTTTTTTTGTTGTGTTTCATATCTTATGTGTTATAAACTGTAATACAGATGGACAATGCTTTGATTGATCATCGTAGGATACATGTGGACTTTAGTCAGAGTTTTTCTAAGCTATGGTCTTAATACATTTGTAAAGAGCATCAAACTGATAAAGGTGTGACCTAGACATGCAAGATGAAAATATTTAAATGTCAACCATTATGATTAGGGTGTTTAAATTCTTTCAATGGTTTCACTTTAATGTTGATGGTATCTTTCTCATTGCTTGCTTCGTGGCCCCCCCCCCCCCCCGGCTTTTAGCTCCCAGTGGAACATTTCTATCATATCTTGTTCCGTTAAATAATGCGCATTCCTATACTAATTTCGTAAAAGTTTGTTTTGTATGAGAGATTTAATTGTTTCAATTAATGTGTTATGTTACAGGTAGAGGTTGCTTCAAATGTGGTTAATTACCTTGATCATATGGTCAAAGATTGCATTGGAGACCCTACTATGAAAGAAGAAAATCCAAAGTATGTTTTAAAAGATGGGAACACCCAGCGCGGTGGAAATGATAAGTAAGTATGTGCAATCTTTCTTAATAAGCTAAAAACATATAAGAATATCAGGTTCAAAAAACTGTAAGTTTATCTGACTTAGCCGAGATTGCTCAAGCTACTGCGAAACTGTAAGTTCTAATTCTATCTATAACTCTATTTACATTGTTGATTCTTACTAGGTAGCTTCTTTTTGTTATTTTCTTAGAATGAAATTTGTTATATAAAGTTAGGATTTTTATGGTCTAATCTTTTGATTCTTTATGGGTTTCCAATATTTGGTACTTCTTCTATTTTGAAGTTTCATTTTACAGTGTAAGTATCTTTATTTGATTTGGTTACAAAGGTATTGTATTTGTGGATATTACTTTATGAGTTACCATTATAATTTAATAGTAAGTAATTGTGTAGATCATTCTAAAAAAAAATTCTTTGTGACCCACAATGTAGAATAACTAAGTGATTTTTTATCAGGATGTTTTTGTTCATATGTAGATGCGAAATACAAAGGAAGTTGAAAAAAAAGAGTATAAGGAATTCTACAAGAAGACATTTAACGAGTTTTTGGAACCTCTTGCACACACCCACTTCACCACTGAGGTGCGTGGTTATATTTTGGTTGTTTTTCATATTAATGTTATATAGTTATTTTTCTATTTTGAAGTCTGAGTCGTTCTCGATTTCCATTTAACGATTAATAGGGTGGAGTGGAGTTCAGAAGTGCTATTTACATTCCCGACATGGCTCCTCTTAATAATGAGGATGTTGTTAATGCAAAAACAATAGACATTGGTTTATATGTGAAAAGAGTGGTTATCTCATATGATTTTGATGGTGAGCTGGTAAGTATTATTGTATAGTTATGCTGTCTTCTGTCAATATTCTTTCGTAGCATGAATAATACATTATGGTTACTGACCTGATACTCTGTTCGTATTTCCCACATCACTCTATTTGTATGTAATTCTTCATTCTTGCTAAGGAAAATGGCACCGCAAAACAATCTTAAACTTAATGTGGTTTCTAAATTTTTCATGTTTGTGTATGGCAGTTTGTCGATGAACAACAAAAGATGATGCTGGTCCTACTAGTGATGAAAAGAAGTCTGTTAAGCTCTGTGGCTTTACCTTTGATGATCTTCTTTTAAAATGGATCCAGGTTAACTTTTTGTTTTAGGGTGAAAACAAATGTACTGTAAAATAGTACTTTCAAGTAGGTTCGAGAAATCAAACTCGAACAGGACGAGCCTAAACTAAGAAATTGTCGTTCACGTCCTGCTTCGATCACAAAGGTGGAGAGGATTGTGTAGATCTTAGGGGAGGGATGCAAAGAAGGTTGAGAAATCTCATTGTTATTAGTAACTGTAGTGTGTAGAGAAGAATGGATTATATCTGGGATGAATCGGTAATTCTGTATATCTTAGTCTTCAGTTTCGAATAGATGAAACAATATATTTATAGTTTAAAAGAGACATACTGATTTCTCGTAAGTGGTGGAAGTTAAAGAAGAAGAAGAGGAGTAACGATTATGGAGATTGTAGTGGAGTCATGTACAAAAAGCAAAGAATACTTGTATGACCACTACTCCTCATTCTCTCAACTGTCTTGTAACTGTCCCATAACTTGTTACCTTCTGTTCGTGGATGTGTTGCCATAACGCACGATTGTCGTAGACTTCCAGACCAATACCCCAATGAGAATCCCCCCATGTGTTATATTTGATATCTCGTAGAATGATAGTGGAGTCGTGGACCACTACTATTTTGGTTAGGTCAAGTTAAGTCAAATGACTTGCTAAGTAAGTGAGGCAAGCTGCACAACTCACTAAGTTTGTAATTAGATTGATCAGTGTCGAGTCTGGTAAGTAGAATGGTCACATGCTAACCTTGAAATAACATGACATAATTTTAATAACTAAATGTTAGCTTAGAAGTGACTTGGCATAAATCTGGAAGATGTTTGAGGCCAATAAAGAGCTTCTTAAGCAAGAAGGATTATTAGATAACCATATAAGATTAGTATTGGTGTTAGGCCAATATTAAAAAGAGTAGCGCATTTTTAAAAGAAGCAACTAGCAAAGAAGCCATCTCTTTAGGCACAAAAACTAATATGTTTAGCGTTTTGAGAGTAAGGCTAATGTGCTAGATTCTAGCAAGAAAGCTATCTTTTTATCCGCAAAGGCTAAAACGCTACTTTGGAGGTTGTGCATAATTTACATGTTTTGAGTATCGTTTTATACATCTATTTGCTAGTTTTTATGTGAATTACTTTGTATTATTATTACTTTTCTATTTTATATCTCTCATCAGGTACATCATCCAAAATAAGTGGAACTTGTTCGAATTTATGAATTATTCTCACCATGTTGAAGGAACGAGAAAACGAAGCCAACGAGGAAAGAGCGGAGTCATTCTGACATCGTATGAAGAAGATATAGGTGAAAAGTCGAAGTGCAGAAGCAAGTCGTCCAGACTTGGATGACAAGGAGTAGATACAGTCGGCCATACTTGACCGACTAAAATCCAGAAGAAAAATACTGATAGTCATCTAGACTTGGATAACCAGGAAGGGTTATAGTCGTCCAAACTCGGACGACTAGGACATGTTATAGTTGGCCAGACTTGGCCGATTGAAATCCAGAAGGAAAATTTATAGAGTCGGCCAGACTTGGTCGACTAGGAGCAGCTGTGGTCGGCCAGACTTGGCCGGCTAGACTCAGATTAATGCGGATTTTCTTCTTTTATGCACAAGTTTGATATTTTTGAAACTATTTTGACCGGAATTTGAGCACGGGTTCTCCTATATTTGGAACTACTATATAAGAGACACTTCTAAGGAGAGAAGATCATCTTGGATCATATCATATCTTTTGAAGAGAAGGGAAGGAGATTTGGAGTTAGAGACTCTTCTATAACCCAGGGTTTGATTTACTAATCTACTTATTATTTTACATGGATTTTAAAAAATCCATGAGTAGCTAAACATTTCATATTGGTTAAAGATGTAGTCGGATATCATAAACATGCTACTAAATTAATACATTAGTTTTATCATCTTGATCAAATCATTATTGTCTTGTTCTACTATTATGATCGCCAAGTATGATTGTATGAATGTTTGTTTAGGAGCACTACTAAATAACCATGAATGCATATCTATTGCTAGACTAGGGTTTTGAGATACGACATTGTTGATGAACCTTGTCAATAGTAGCATATTGTGATTACCAATTGTATTCAAAACCTTTGTGTGATCGCATGTAGAAGCTTGATCTATGTTAAATAGATTACTCGTAGTATATCTATTGCATTGATTAGCCTAATTCATAGAACTTAAAGCTCTTGGAGGATTAAACTTGATAGCACGTTGCATTGGGTTGTTCTTTGAGTAGTATTAACATATTCATCGTTATAGTATGTGATGACATGAGGAATTTACCGGAGTGTGCTCTCGATGGAATGCTCTAGGGATCTTGATAATGAATTATTAAGTGATAACTCTAGTTATTAGTTAAAGTGCATGTCTTATGATTGAAGATGAACTCTTAACCAGTACTCTCAACCTATTGATTCTCTTTATTCATTCTTTGCTAGCTTAATTAATATAATTACTTTAGCTTTAAAACACAAAATCCTCCCAGTTTATATAAGTTTTCAAATACAAATAACAACCCATATCTTCCTGTGGATCAAATGTTTCTTATAACTATACTCTTATTTATAATTGTGAAGTGAAAGAACCTGAAATAATTTTGCTTGGCTGACAACCGACCATCACTTTTAGCGCAGAGGCTGGGACACTGCTAAGTTTAAGAGAGCTAGCGCTTCTAAGCCAAGGCAGCTAGCACCAATATTCTAGGGCTAGGAACGCTAGTGGCAAGGACGTTATGCCAAGGGTGCTGTGGCCAAGGAAGTTGCGCCAAAGACGCTTTGGTCAAGGACACTAGTTGCTAAGGAATTTGCACCAAAGACGATATGGTCAAGGATGCTTGTTGCCAAGGAAGCTTTGCCAAAGACGCTGTGGACAAGGACACTTGTTTCCAAGGACGCTTTCCCAAGGAAACTGTAGCCAAGGCGCTTGTGGCTGGGACGCTTGCTAGCACCAAAGAAGTTAGCGCTTTTAGCGCTAGGGCAAGGAGCTAGCGCCAATGTGGTGCTAATCCAGGAGGCTGGCGCTAATACCAGACAACGCTAGGGTTAGCCTAGCTCAGAGGAATAATGCGCCTTTGAAGAAATTGCACATTGTTTGTGGCACGTCCAAGAGGGATGTCACATAATTCGTGGCTTGTCTTTGAGCAAAGTGCTAAAATGGCATATTTTAAGATCGTGACAGCAATTCATGATGTGTTCTTTGCGAACAAGGCGTTAATCTAGAATGTATTTTGGTGATTGAGCATTAGCTACTCCTAAATTTGATAGATGTAAAACTGCTTGGCAGAGGGCAATTTTACAATTCTAGCCCTTGTCAAAAACTCACCATCTATATTTTTGTATCAATATATATCTATATATCTATATATCTATATATATATATATATATATATATATATTGTTATATTTATATGATTATACATGGAGTTATGAAAAATTAGGTCACCCGTCCATGTATGAATCTCAACATAGAACATTGTATGTCAAATACAAAATTTAATTGTCTTCATCATCTCAGTAATTACTTATGATGCTTATACACATTTATATCTCCAATTGTGATACTTAAAGTTCACTTCCTTAAATGATTTTTTTATAAAATCATTTGATGATTCTATGGGTTATTAGATTACATAATTAGAATTGATGAATCAATTATAATCATTGTAGTTAGAGTATTATTAGTGGGAATGTTGAATGTGAGGGTGATTAAATTGAATCATCGGAATTGGAAAAATCAGGGTATTGCAGGGAATTGGGGCATTGCAGGAAAAATAGGTGGTAAATCAATTTTGACTAGGTCAACCAAGACTTAACCATATTTTTTTCCTAGTTGCAAAAATTTAGCAAGGGCTGACGCATGTTGGTAAATCTGAACCAGAACAACTATATCCAGTTCGAATAGGAATATCCCGGAATAGCTCTAAGATTAACAACAAAATAATTTTTTTTTAGCAACAGTTGGTTATTGTTGCTAAATTTTAATTTGGCAACGACTTGTTTATGTTGCGACCAGCCATTGCTGACTGAATTTAGCAACAACGCTAAAGTTGTTGCAAAAAAATACAACCGGGTGTTTTACGACAGCCGTTGCTGTTACAAGCCCGTTCGAAAACGAAAATGGTATGTTGTTAAACGCTAAATTTGGTATAGTGCTTGCAAAAAAAATTTATTATACCGAATATCATTTTGTAAGTTATATCTCTATCTTTGGTTTCGTTACCACTTTCAAACTTAATAGGTTGTATTCTTTATTCTAATAATAGAAATAAGAAACACAAGTCGACAATAAATTTCAGGAACCAAAAAACTATATTACAGAAATAGAAACAAGCATTAAAAATGAAATAAACAAGTATCCAAGAATGTTATTCAGAAGGTTCATGACCAACGCCTATAACCCGACCATTTTTAACGGAGTGGTGATCAGGGGCGGAGCTAGGAATTTGTGGGGAGGGAAAAACAAATTTAGGGTAAGCAAGATGGTAAAAATGGGCTTTGAAGCCCATATTATCAAAAAAAAAAAGGTTTGGGAGCCAGCCCAACAAGGTAGACAACGGCCTACCCTTGCCATGAAATCCTATTTTAAGGCGTACATAAAACTTTTGAGGCATACAAAAAGATTAGCCTATCTAGTTTATGTTTATAAGGGATGTCCTAACTATGATAGGTGTCCCTACCCGAGAGAGTCATTTACCATGTTACCCTTATAATAATTAAAATTATATAAATACCATTTAACAAAATCAAAAACATAAACCTAGAAAAATCAAACTCTAAATCAGTCAACTATTCTTCTTTCTATTCTCTTTTCAACCGAATTTCTTCTTCTTCTTCGTTAATTTTTTTTTTCGTCGTACTTTGATCGTCGATTAAAATCACAACTTAGAGACTCTGATGCTAGATACAAATTAAGAAATAGTTAATTTTAGTATTTTATTTAAAATCACAATTGATCGATTGATTAGGATTTAATAGATGATTTTAGGGTTTTCAGAGGTAAATTCGGCTAAAAATGTCGTGAAAACCCTAGGATTTAATAGCTGAACCTACCCTAGTTGTTAGTTTTTTTAGTTTCAAAAGAACAGTTCGGCTTCTATTGAAATCATAATTTTTAGCTGAACCAAGGGTATAGTTCATAAAACATTGAGCTCGACTATTTCGATTTAGCAATAATTTCAACCGAACGTTTGAATTTATACATAAATTTGATACTTGTTAGTTCATCTGATAATGGAGGTGTCCCATTAGTAGCCGAACATTGAACTGTTGCTCAAAATTTTGAGGTTTAGAGAACATTGAAGTTCGGCTAATAATTGAGATTTACAATTAGTATCCGAACATTGAATTATTGCTCAAAATTTTGAAGTTTGTAGAACATTGAAGTTCGTCTAATAATTGAGATGTCCAATTAGAACATTACTTTGTGGCTCAACATTAAAGTTCGGTTGTTTCGATTTTGTAATTTTTTCAGCCGAACTTTTGACTTGAGTAGCCGAACCCTGATTTTTCAATAATTTCAGCCGAACTTTTGACTTGGATGATAATGAAAAACAAATTTGTAGAAGTACGAATTAGCCGAACCCTAAGTTTTACAAGTTCAGCTACTAACAAGAAAAGTACGAATTAGACGAACTTCATATTTTAAATTCAAACTTAGGTTCGACTTTATAATTACCAGCCAAACTGTTTTTCACGCGTTACGTTCGGCTGATAATTTTATAGCTATAGCCGAACCCAAGACTGAAAATTGAAAAAAAATCAATCTCTTGATGAATTCAACCTAAAAAAGGGTGATTAAACATCGTCTACAAGTATACCTGTGTATTGTTAACATAAGGTTCCTCATCAATGTATTCATCTTTTGGATTTGGCTCAACAATCACAAAAATCTCAGAAACCCAAAGTTTTTTTTTTCACTTCTTCTTCTTCCTCTCAAAACCCCAAACTCTCTTACACAAATATGATTTCTCTACTAATTTACCACTAAAATAATTTAATCAAACATTACCAATTAATCTTTATTATTAACATTTAAGTAGTAACATTAACACTAATTGAGTAAGGGCATAATTGCTATTATAACAAATGGTTGATAAGGGATGGTGTGGTTCTACAACCTAATGACCCTCTTTTATCTTTATTAAGTATGCCTCCAAAGTTTTATATATACCTCAAGATATGATTCTTGCCATGGGTTGGCTCATCCCATGGATGTGGTCACACCATGCAATAAAGTTCCATAAATCTTCTCCATCTAAAACTTATGGGAATAAAGCAATATATGGATGAGATACCCAAAATGACATGACTTAGTGATATAACGACAATGACCACATTAACTTGTATAAAAGGGCTGATTATGTAATTATAATCAAAACATAATATAATAAGCTGTTAGAACTCTTGGAAAATCTAGGTTAAAAGACTCCAAGAGATGTTAGGTTGGATGCAAAGTTGTGTAATCATACAACATATTTGTTACCATCCTCATCCAAATAAGTAGTTACGTATATCACAACCTCTAAAGTCTTAAACAACTGCTGAAAAATGCTAGTTTTTCTGATGGAGATTACTTTCCGGTCACCACCTAAGGTATCTCCAATATCTTAATTCTTGGAATCCACTTCAACTCATATTAATAGTCTTTAAAAAAAGTACATGCTACTTTTAAACGTATTACACCTCTAGTCCATAAAGAAATATTAAAAAATTAAAATTTTGAAAACAACAACCGTATGTAATACTGAAAAAATGGTTCGTAACTAACATTCTTAAACGTTTAAAAAAAAATAAAAATAACCAATTGGTGTAGGTCGGAGTATGATGATAGTTTAAGTAAACCTGATCTAAACAAAGTCAGCCTAAAACACAAAATAACAATAATATATTAATAACTATATTCTTAAAATGTTTATTCAGTCTAAGAAACATGTAGCTACAACTCAATTATCTGATTGACCTTCATTAAGTGGGATAATTTTGTTAGTGCCAGCCTTCTTACTCACGTGCTGGTCTTCAGTATCGGAGCTTCCATCCAGTTTTACCGGGGGAAATGACCTTAGATGAATGCTGGAAGTACAGGCAGAGAATAAAGGCCAACCCAAGTGACGATGTAACTGGTATTTACTTTCTACCTCATGTTGAACGGATTAAGAGTAATTTGGAAATCCAAAACATTGTCAAGGATCTGCCAGAATCCAAACATCACCGCCTTTTGCAAGATCCTGCAAAATTGTTGATTGTCGAAGTGAGGTTAGCGTACACTGATTGAAAAACATGCTGGTATTCAAGTATAATCAGGGAATATATGAAAAGTTGGGTTATCTCCGACCCGCTTATGAGTTTAGATGCGCTGTCATACCACTTTTTGGACCTCGCTATCAAGAGCTACAAAGACGGCTGAGTCATTGATGTTTTCGAACGCAAAGCGGATTAGGAACCTTCAATACAAAAAAAGACCGGATGAAAACGTCAATAAAATTATAAATGGATGGATAGTCTTGAAGTTACTCGAGAAAAGAAATCTATAGTGTAAAGCGTTTACCTTGAGATGGGGGTCTCAACCTTTATTTCACATTTACCGCACCAAATGTCACCATCATCACCACCAACTTTCTTGTTACACCGCGGGCAGGAAAGATAAGTTCGAACCATTTTCAAACAATACCTTGGTGGTGGTGGCGTTACACATGATCACATTAGCGGTCTGCATGTTCAGATGGGGTATACCCTGGCCTACATGAAAGATGGGTGTAAAAATAACCTGGTTGGCTGGATCCCATTTGGCAGATAGAAGCTGGGAGATGGATTTCCGATTCTCAGCATCGAAAATATGAAATTGTGTTTCATCTTTATTAACGCGTACTGTAATATGTCGTGGGAGTTTTGCATACGGGTACCTGCAAACAATAAATACGTCAGTTGCGGTAAATGAAGGGTAGATATAAGCATGGTGTTGGTGGGTTCTGTTGGAGAAAATGAACTTTAAAATAAATTTTAGTCTTGGTGGGAATGGACCTTAGGACATAGATGTCACTAAGGGTGAATAACTCATTTTTCACTATTGTGAATGAAGAATCTTTAGTCCCACATTGGAGAGACTAGAGATGACTTCTTTCCTTATTACCACAAAAATTGCAACTAAGGGAGTGCCCTTAGGGTTTAGAGGATTTTGTGGTTGGGGGAGGACTAAGGCAATGAGCTAGTTGGTGCACACATGCTTTTCACACATGTGCGGTGCTTCGCACCAAAGCACGCTTGCGGCTGTGGGTGCGGGTGCGGGTGTGACCGTAGCTGCTGATGCGGGTCTGAGTGTGTGTTGCGGCCATAGCTTAGGCTGCGGATCAACCAAGACTTACGTTTTTTGAAACCATTTTTTGACTAATTCAAATCTTGTTTTAATTATGGGGGCGTATAACCCGACGAGTCTTTAGGAGAGAATTATTTTTAACCGTTTTATATTCGTTTTAACCATTATTTCCATGATTAATGCATGGAATAAATTTTCAAACTTAATGTCCGTGATTATTGCCACATTCTCTTCTTCTTCAACCTATAAAAGAAAACGAATTTCTCCATTAAAATTCACTCCATAAGCAGCTACTATCTTGTCTTCTTTTCCCATCTTCTTGCTTTGTTTTGCGCATTGCTTGTTTATTTCCCTTCCACTTCTATCTTGCTGTTAAGTCCTTGAGGTTGATTAGTATTGTGCTTATACTAATCATAACGGGCAGTTCTATCCTGGACATATCTCCTATGTTGGGGTATAGCATCTCTCATTCTTGAGGAGTACCCGAGGACTATTGTGTTAAGGACAATCTGCTGAGCTGCTGAGCAGGTGGCTCTGTCCATTGTGTGTGCATCATCATAGATTTCCTAACCTTAACAAATTTCTTTTGCTTAGTGTTTTCCATTGTTGCAGAACCAACAATCTTAACACAATAGCAATTTCTTCTGTAACAATGGGTAAGAATGATGTAGACAGACTAGAAAAATTCAGTGGCAAAGATTTCAAAAGATGGCAATCCAAGATGCTCTTCTTTCTGAGTTTCCATATGTTAGATGAACTAGTTCTGAAATCCTTTGATGATAGTCTGAATGATGCTGGAAATGAAAGAGAGTTGGAGAGTTGGGGTAGACGGAACTATATGGAAAAGAATCATATTCTTAACTGTTTAGAAGATGCATTGTATGATTTCTATAATGCAAAAGAGAACTTTTCTGCTTATGATTTATGGGCTGCCTTAGAAGCAAAATATCAAGCGGAAATGGCTGGAAGCAAGAAATTTTTGGTTGCTAGGTTCCTGGAATACAAAATGTCTAATGATAAATCTGTAGTTGATCAATTCCTTGAACTTCAACGCATTATTAGTGAAATTATTGTTGAACGTATGGTGATTGATGAAACGTTTCAAGTGTCTGCTGTGATTGGGAAATTACCTTCTTCATGGTCTGATTACAAACGAAGATTGAGACATGAAACTGGTGAAGTCAGTATGGTTGAATTGGGTAAGAAGAATCAAGTGGAAGAATTGTTGTGTTCAAAAGACAAAAATGTATCTTCCGCAAGGGACGTGTCCAACATAGCTCATGTAACTGAACACAAGTCTTCCGCAAGCCTGGACCGCAGCAACCGCAAACCTGGTCCGCATAAGAAAGGTACATTTTCGAAACCCAAATCTGGCATTGGTAAAATTAAAGGTGTTTGTTATATTTGCGGACTTCCTGGTCATATGGCAATGCATTGTAGAAAACGTAAGGATTTTAATAACAAGAAAAACAATGCTAATTTGGTTGAGAACAACAAGAACGAGTTTTCTGGCACGGTGTCTGAAGTCAATTTGGTAACCAATGTGAGAGACTGGTGGGTAGACTCTGGTGCTACCAAACATGTATGTGGAAACAAAGATATGTTCACCTCCTATCAGAAGGTAGGGGAAGGAGAAAAACTCTACATGGGTAACTCGTCCGTAGCACAGGTTGCGGGAAAAGGCAAGGTTGGGATAAAGCTCATTTCTGGAAAAACTCTCACATTGAATGAAGTTCTTCATGTTCCGGACATCTGCAAAAATCTTGTATCTTATGGTGTTTTAGATGATAAGGGTTTTAAACTTGTATTTGAATCTGGAAAAGTTATTGTCACTAAGTGTAAGGCTTATGTAGGAAAGGGCTATAAGACTGAGGGTCTTTACAAACTTAATGTAACCTCTGTTGAAATGAATAAATTTGATTCTTCTGCTTATGTTTGTGTGTCATTGAATGTTTGGCATGGTAGACTTGGTCATGTAAACTATAAGTCAATGAATAAACTGGCTAGCATAGGCTGCATTCCCAAATTTACATTGGAAAATGAACATAAATGTGAAATATGTGTTGAATCAAAATATGCTAAGAAATCTCATAGAAAAATTATTCAGAGAAAATTCTAAACCCTTAGAATTAATTTACTCAGACCTAGTTGACATGAAATCAGTCCAAACTAGAGGTGGTAAGAAATGGTTTGTCACCTTCATAGATGATTGTACGAGGTACTGTCACATATATGTACTTAAGGGAAAGGATGATGCCTTAGAAGCCTTTAAAATATATAAACTAGAAGTTGAAAACCAAATGAATGCTACCATTAAAACGGTTAGGTCTGACCGTGGTGGTGAGTATGTAATCCCTATAAGAGACTTTTTCATACAACATGGCATCATACATGAAGTACCGCCTCCTTATTCACCACAATCTAATGGTGTGGCTGAACGGAAAAACCGAACCCTTAAGAAGATAATGAATGCCATGTTAATTAGTTCAGGACTACCTGCAAACTTGTGGGGGGAGGCCGTCCGCTCAGCTTGATATGTCTTGAACATAGTACCCTTTAAAAGATCATACAAAACTCCATATGAGTTATGGAAAGGTAGACAACCTTCTTATGCATACGCTAAAGTGTGGGGGTGTTTGGCTAAGGTGTCCATTCCTCCCCCTAAGAGGACCAACATAGGACCCAAAATTGTTGATTGTGTCTTCATAGGGTATCCTGAACATACTAATGCATATAGATTTATGGTTGTGAGTTCTGAAATATCTGAAATTGGTATGAATACTATTATGGAATCTATGGATGCTGTGTTTTTTGAAAATGTTTTTCCTTTGAAATCTGAATCTCGCATGATTTGTGTTGATCCCCTAGATGTCCCTTATACTAGTCAGACATTACCTGTAGAGGAAGATGAATTTGATCCTAGAAAAGGTAAAAAACTTAGAACTGAAAAATCTTTTGGCCAGACTTCATAACATGCTTAGCTGAGACCGATCCACATACTTATATAGAAGCCATGACTTCTTATGAAGCTCCATGGTGGAAAGAATCTACCATTAGTGAAATGGATCTATTATACAAAATGATACTTGGGAGATTGTAGATTTACTTCTAGGGTGTAAACCCATAGGTTGTAAATGGATCTTCAAAAGGAAACGTAAGATAAACGGAACTATGGAAAAATACAAAGCTAGATTAGTAGCTAAAGGCTATAAACAGATAGAAGGTGTAGATTTATTTGATACTTATTCACCTGTTACGAGAATTACTTCCATTAGGATGTTAATTGCTATTGGTGCCATTCATAACTTAGTTATACATCAAATGGATGTAAAAACAACTTTTCTAAATGGTGAATTAGATGAAGAAATTTATATGAAACAACCTGAGGGATTTATATTGAAAGGTTGTGAAAAAAAAGTTTGTAAACTAAGAAAATCTTTGTATGATTTGAAACAAGCACCTGAACAGTGGCATGAAAAAATTTGATCATGTAATGATTTCTAGTGGTTTTAAAATTAATGAATCTGACAAGTGTGTTTATACGAAACTTGTGAATGATGCTTGTGTGATTGTATGCTTGTATGTTGATGATATGCTTATACTTGGTACAAACATGGATGTAATTAATTCCACTAAGAACATGCTAAATGAGAACTTTGACATGAAAGACTTAGGCCCCGCTGATGTAATCTTAGGGATGAAGATTAGAAGAGATTCTAATAGATATAGTCTAAGTCAATCTCATTATGTTGAATCTGTGCTTAGAAAATATAGCCAGTTTGATTGTAAACCTGCTTGTACTCCTTATGATCCTTGTTGTAGACTCAAAAATAATAAGGGTAACGGAGTTTCACAACTTGAATATTCACGTGTTATAGGAAGTCTGATGTATTTAATGAACTATAGGAGGCCAGAAATTGCTTATGATGTGAGTAGGTTGAGTAGGTATACATGTAATCCGGGACAAGAGCATTGGGATGCACTTATTAGAGTGTTAAGGTACTTAAAGTACACTTTGAACTTTTATATAAGTTATGAGAGATACCCTGCGGTCCTAGAAGGATTTTGTGACGCAAACTGGATATCGGACTCAGAGGAGTCTAAGTCTACGAGTGGATATGTTTTCACTCTAGCTTGCGAGTATGTAGCTTGGAAGAGTTCCAAACAGACATGTATAGCTCGATCCACTATGGAATCAGAGTCTATTGCGTTAGATAAAGCAGGAGAGGAAGCCGCTTGGCTAAGATTCTTTTTAGAAGATATTTCTCTTAGGCATAGGCCTGTGCCATCTATATCTACACATTGTGATAGTCAAGCTGCATAGCTAATGCTAAAAACAGCAACTATAATGGGAAGTCTATACACATTCATAGAAGACACAATTCCCTAAAACAACTAATCTTAACTGGCGTTATTTCTGTTGACTTTGTGAGGTCTAAGGAGAATATCGTGGACCCTTTGACGAAAGGTTTGTCCAAGGAGATAGTTAGTAATGCAACGAGGGGGATGGGGATTAAGCTCATCAAGTAATTTCCATGAAGGATACTCAACCTTGCTGACTGGAGATCCCAAGATCAAGGTTTTCAATGAGACAACTAATTTGTGGTGGATTAAAGGAAACACTATCAGAGAATTTCATTCTCTGTCCCTTTCCTATGGTGTAGACGTGATAATGTGACTGCATATGAAGGATGCCTTTTTATTAAGTATTAATGATTTTTATAGTTTCAATTTAAGATTGAAGTGGGGTGTAGCAGTAAACACTCTTGATAGAACTCACCTATCTGAATGAGGAAGTGGGCCGCTTCCTATGAGAATTGAGTTGATTCTCTAGAGCATTCTGAGAAACGGGATACGTCCAGGGCCAAAATGGACACAACGGCACGAACTTGACAACACCTAGAGTGATATCACGCGTGGAAGTTATTGATGAACTACACCAAACGATGGCAGTTCAAAGACATCGCGTTCACTGTCCATCAAGTAGTTCCATTAATTTCTCACTAATCAAAGGTTCAAGACCTTATGGACACCTATTGCCTAAAGTGGTATTTCTCGCTTTCTGATTTTCAACGGGTTTTCATTCATGTGGGGGATTGTTGAAGAAAATGAACTATTATTATGTTTTGTTTTTAGTCTTGGTGGTAATGGATCTTAGGACCAAGTAGTCACTAAGGAACACTAGCTCATTTTCACTTTTGTGAATGAACCTTTAGTCCCACATTGGAGAAACTAAAGATGATTCCTCTCCTTATTACCAAGAAAATTGCATCTAAGGGAGGGCCCTTAGGGGTTTAAACTATTTTGTGGTTGGGAAAGGACTAAGGCTATGGGCTAGTTGGTGCAACCATACTTTTCACACACGCGCGGTGCTTCGCACCGAAGCACGCACGCTCGGGCTCGGGTGAGGGTGCGGGTGTGTTTGCTCTTGCGCTTGCGGTTGCGGCTTGCGGCAGTGGTTGTGGCTGTGGCTACGGCCTGAGTATGGTTACGGGCGTAGCTGCGGCTGCGGGCCAACCAAGACTTACCATTTTTGAACATAAATTATTTCCTTAAAGAATTTAAAACTAAATTAAAGTTTGTTTTAAATATGGGAGGCGTCTGACCCGGCGAGATTTGAGCTGAATTAAAGAGAAAATAATTTTTTGGCCGTTTCAAGATTTATGTTTGTGCTTCATGCACGGAATTGATTTTCAATCAATACTTATTAAAGATACTCTCTTCTTCTGCCTATAAAAGAAAACAAATTTCTTCATTTCAACTCACTCCAGAAGCAGCTATTATCATGTCTTCTTTTCCTCTCTTCTTACTTTGTTTTGCGCACTGTTTGTTTATTTCCCTTCCACCTAAGTTGCTGTTGAGTTCGTTTGAGGGTGACTAGTATTGTGCTTATACTAGTCATAACGGGCAGTTCTATCCTGGACACATCTCCGTTGTGGGAGTATAGCATCTCTCATTCTTGAGGAGTACCCGCGGACTATTGTGTTAAGGACAATTTGGCTCTGTCCATTGTGTGTGTATCAATCAGAGATTTCATTAAGGGGTTTAGGGTTTAGAAGCTTTTGTGGTTGGGGAAGGACTAAGGCAATGAGCTAGTTGGTGCACGCATGCTTTTCACACATCTGCGGTGTTTCGCACCGAAGCACGCACGCTTGCGGCTTGCGAGCTTGCATGCTTGCACACTTGTGTGCTTGCGGCTGCTGCGTTGCTATGGGTGTGGGTGTGGGTGTGAGTGTGGGTGTGACCGTAGCTGCTGCTGCGGGTTTGAGTGTGTGTTGCGGGCGTAGCTGAGGCTGTGGACCAACCAAGACTTACGTTTTTTGAAACGGTTTTTTGACTAATTCAAATCTTGATTATGGGGGTGTATGACCCGGTGAGTCTTTAGGAGAGAATTATTTTTAACCATTTTATATTCGTTTTAACCATTATCTCCATCATTAATGAGTGGAATTAATTTCAAACTTAATGTCCGTGATTAATGCCACATTCTCTTCTTCTTCAACCTATAAAAAGAAAACGAATTTCTCCATTAAAATTCACTCCAGAAGCAGCTACTATCCTGTCTTCTTTTCCCCTCTTCTTGCTTTGTTTTGCGCATTGCTTGTTTATTTCCTTTCCACTTCTATCTTGCTGTTAATCTCTTGAGGGTGATTACTATTGTGCTTATGCTAATCATAACGGGCAGTTCTATCCTGGACACATCTCCTATGTTGGGGTATAGCATCTCTCATTCTTGAGGAGTACCCGAGGACTATTATGTTAAGGACAATTTGTTGAGCAGGCGACTCTGTCCATTGTGTGTGCATCATCAGAGATTTCTAACCTTAACAAATTTCTTCTGTTTAGTGTTTTCCATTATTGTAGAACCAACAGATTCATGGATAAGCATCTCACTAAGGATCAAAACTAAATATCTACAACATAAATCACGATATTACAAGAAAACTGAAGTATAGTATTAGACTGACATATTGCTAATCAGGAAGTGTACCCTCAAACAAACAGAAATATGAATGGGAAATAACAAAAATACTATAATTAAATTGACGAATCACAATCTCACAGATAATGGAATACTATACTGAATTGACGAACAAAACTAAAGTATAATATTAAACTGAATTGACGGGAAAGAAAAACATCAACGCAACAAAGTTTAACTACACAACATATGCATTTATGAATGGATTAAACTGACATTTTACTGCACTATACAATGGCACCAACATCGGAAAAAAAGAATCTTAGAAAATGAAGAAGGAAGTGGACAACACACCTCTCCTTCATTGCTACAACATCTGGTATGTCGATGTTGAGGTACACTTTGGTAGTATTTTTGGAGGATCAGGTGCATTTGCCTACAATAATAGCATATCGTGTTGGACAATATCATTTCGATACCCTACATTGCAAAATATAAAATATGAAAACATTGACAGATAGGGTAATACCTTGATAGTTTTTCACAAAAGTGGCGCCTTCGTAATATGGACAGGGGTAAGAACCTGTCTTTCTAATGACACAATAACCTGCATAAAAATGAGTTAAAATTAACGCACAAAAAAAAGATTTTTAGAACCGATATATATGCTGACAGAAAAAAAAAATGTGTACGAGAATGCGTGACTGATGTCGACGAATCAACGTAGTGTTCGAGATTCATTTCGCACATGTGTACTCATGGATGCAAGGGCATTAGTTAAGAGGCAAGAGATCCTGGTGGGATGTTTTCTTCCGTGTCCTGCAATGAAGATACCTTTGGGTTTTTATTCGTATCTTCTCTGTCCCTTGGACACCTGAGTTTGCTATAGCTTTTGTACGAATGAATCCATTTGGCGCAGACAACACATAAAAATTTGTTTCACCAATGAATCCATTTTCAAAATACTTTACATCCATGCTTATCTCAATCATTACAATTATTCAAAAGGAATTCACTAATAACTACATGTAATAGACAGCAAGTGATTAAAATGTTGGAATCTTGCAACAATGAACATTAGCGTTAGATGTATCAGAATAATATATAAAAAACTGAATTGAAAAACAACTCTACCACGGACAACTACGAGGGCAGAATCACAGGTTCAACAAGTTGTCCTTAACACATTAGTTCGCGGGTATACTCGAGAAGAGCAATGCTAAACCCCAACGTGCGAAGATGTGTCCAGGATAAGACTGCCCGATATAGCTTGTATTAGCACAATACAAACTACCCACTCTTGAACTTAGCAACATGGAAGGAAGGGAAATAAACACTCAAAAGCGCAAAACAAAGCGAGAAGATGGTGAAAAGAAGACAGGATAAAAGCCGCTTTTGGGATGGATTTCAACTCTGAAAACTTTTTGTATTTATAGGAAGAAAAGAAACCTTTAGGGTTTCAGATTTCTTGTAAATCAAGTTTTCTCAAGATAAACATAAAAAGAAACCTTTAGGGTTTCAGATTTCTTGTAAAAATATTTTCGGTAAAAATAATAGATCATGGTTGATGTCTTTTACATACGCAGGTATGCCCAATACATAAGTTAGCCCATGTATTGTTTGCCCACCCCATTCCACCCACGTTTTACATACTATCCATATGAGAATAATTATATAGTGGACATCCTTCTCTAGATTACCCAATGTGAGACTAAACTAAAGAGTTTCATTCACTTAAAAGAAATGAGGAGCATCCATAGAACCCTTAGGTCCTAAGATCAAATCACACCAAGACAAAAAACATTTATTTTAAAACTCATTTTCTCCAACAATCCCCCACATGAATGAAATCTCGGAAAAAAACGAAAAAATCAGAATGCGAAAAATACCATATAGGCAAAGGTGTCCATCAGGTCTTGAACCTTTACTTAGTGAGAAGTTACCGAAACTACTTGCTAGAGACAGTGAACGCGATGTCTTGAATTGCTAACGTTTGATGCAATTTGCGATAACATCCACGCATGATATCCTCCTGATGTTGCTAAGTTCATGTTGTTAGGTTCATTTTGGCCCTGGACGTATCCCGTTTCTCAGAATGCTCTAAAGAATTCGCTCAAATTCTTATAGGAAGCGGCCCACTTCCTCATTCAGATAGGTGAGTTCTATCAAGAGTGTTACTGCTACACCTCACTTCAATCTAAAATTTAAACTATAAAACTCATTAAGACTTTTTAAAAATTCATCCTTCACATGCAGTCACACTATCACAACAATACACCATAGGGAGGGACAGAGAATGTAATTCTCTTGATAGTGCATACCTTTAATTACCACAAAATAGTTATCTCATTGAACCTCCGTCTTGGAATTTCCAGTCAGTAAGGTTGAGTATCCTTCATGGCAATTTTATTTTATGAGCTTAAGTCCCATCCCCTCGATGCAGCACTAACTATCTCTTTAGACAATCCTTTCGTCAAAGGATCTGCGATATTCTCCTTAGACCTCACATGGTCAACGGTAATAACGCCAGTAGAGATAAGTTGTTTCAAAGAATTATGTCTTCTACGAATATGTATAGACTTCCCGTTATAAACATTATTCTTAAATCTAGCTATCGCAGACGTACTGTCACAGTGTATAGATATAGCTGGCACAGGCCTATGCCAAAGAGGAACGTCTTCTAAAAAGCATCTTAGCCATTCGGCTTCCTCTCCTGCTTTATCTAACGCAATAAACTCCGATTCCATAGTGGAACGAGCTATACATGTCTGTTTGGAAGATTTCCAAGAAACAGACGTTCCTGCTAGAGTGAATACATACCCACTCGTAGACTTAGACTCCTCTGAGTCCGATATCCATTTTGTATCGTGAAATCCTTCAAGGACGGCAGGGTATCCTTCATAACTCAAACAGAAGGACATTGTGTACTTTAAGTACCTCAGCACTTTAATAAGTGCATCCCAATGCATCTGCCTGGATTACAAGTATACATGCTTAACCTATTCAATGCATAAGCAATGTCTGGTCTCGTACAGTTCATCAAATACATCAGACTTCCTATGACTCTTGAGTATTCAAGTTGGTTAACTCCCTCACCCTTATTCTTCTTGAGATTACAAGAGGAATCATACGGAGTACAAGCAGGTTTACAGTTAAACTGATTATATTTCTTAAGTATAGTTTCAACATAATGAGATTGACTCAAACTATAGCCATTAAAATTCCTTTTAATCTTCATCCCTAAGATTACATCAGCAGGGCCTAAGTCTTTCATGTCAAAGTTCTCATTCAACAATTTCTTAGTGGAATTAATAACATCCATGTTTGTACCTGTATAAGCATATCATCGACATACAAGCATACAATTACACATGCATCCTTAGCAAGTTTAGTGTAAACACACTTGTCAGATTCATTAATCCTAAAACCACTAGAAATCATCACATGATCAAATTTTTCATGCCAATGTTTAGGTGCTTGTTTCAAACCATACAAAGATTTAATCAGTTTACACACTTTCTTTTCACAACCTTTCACTACGAATCCCTCAGGTTGGTCCATATAAATTTCTTCATCTAATTCACCATTTAAAAAAGCTGTTTTTACATCCATTTGATGTATCTCTAAGTTATGAATGACAGCAATAGCAATTAACATCCTAATGGAAGTAATTCTCGTAATAGGTGAATAAGTATCAAAGAAATATACACCTTCTATCTGTTTATAGCCTTTAGCTACGAATCTAGCTTTGTATTTTTCCACAGTTCCATCTACCTTACGTTTCCTTTTGAAAATCCATTTACAACCTATGGGTTTACACCCTAGAGGTAAATCTACAATCTCCCAAGTACCATTCTGTATAATGGAACCCATTGCACTAATGGCGGATTCTTTCCACATGGAGCTTCAGAAGAAGTCATGGCTTCTCTATAAGTCTGTGGATCAGTCTCAGCTAAGCATGTTATGAATCTGGCCCAAAAGATTTTTTAGTTTTAATTCTTTTACCTCGTCTAGGCTCAAATTCAAATTCATCTTCCTCTAAAGGTAATGTCTGACTAGTCGAAGGGATATCTAGGGGATCAACACATACATACGAGAATCATATTTCAATGGAAAACATTTTCAAAGAACACAGTATCCCTAGATTACATAATAGTATTCACACCAATTTCAGAAATGTCATTACTTACAACCATAAATCTACATGCAGTAGTATGTTCAGGATACCCTATGAAGACATAATCAACAGTTTTGGGTCCTATCTTGGCTCTCTTAGGTGGAGGAATGGACACCTTAGACAAACACCCCCATATTTTAAAGTATGCATAAGAAGGTTGTCTACCTTTCCATAACTCATATGGATTTTTGTCTGACCCCTTAAAGGGTACTCTGCTCAAGATATAGCAAGCTGAGAGGATGGCCTCCCCCCACAAGTTTGCAGGTAATCTTGAACTGATTAACATGGCATTCATCATCTCCTTAAGGGTTCGGTTTTTCCGTGCAGCCACACCATTAGATTGTGGTGAATAAGGAGGGGTTACTTCGTGTATAATGCCGTGCTCTGTACAAAAATCTCCTATAGGAATTACATACTCACCACCATGGTCAGACCTAACAGTTTTAAAGGTAACACTCATTTGGTTTTCAACTTCTAGTTTATACATCTTAAAGGCTTCTAAGGCATCATCCTTACCTTTAAGTAAATATATGTGACAGTACCTCGTACAATTATCTACTAAAAGTGACAAACCATTTCTTACCACCTCTACTTTGAAATGATTTCATGTCACTAGGTCTGAATGAATTAATTCTAAGGGTTTAGAATTTCTCTGAATATTTTTCCTATATGGTTTTTTAGCATATTTTGATTCTACGCATATTTCACATTTTTAGCATATTTCATGTAAATTTCCTCATCTAATTCACTATTTAAAAACGTTGTCTTAACATCCATTTGATGTATCTCTAGGTTATGGACAGAGGCTATAGCAATTAACATCCTAATGGAAGTAATTCTAGTCACAGATGAATAAGTATCAAAGAAATCTATACCTTCTTTCTCTTTGTGGCCTTTAGCAACCAACCTAGCCTTGTATTTATCAACAGTTCCATCTATATTACGTTTTCTATTGAAGATCCATTTACAACCTATGACCTTACACCCTGAAGGTAAATCTACAATCTCCCAAGTACCATTTTGTTGGATGGAATCCATTTCACTAATGAAGGCTTCTTTCCACCATGGAGCTTCAGAAGAAGTCATGGCTTCTCTATAAGTCTGTGGCTCAGACTCGGCTAGGTATGTAATGCAACCAGGATAGGTTTTCTCAGTTCTAACCCTTTTACCTCTTCTAGGTTCAAATTCTGGTGCATCTACCTCTAAAGGTAATGACTGACTGGTTGAAGGCATATCTAGAGGTTCATCTAAACATCTCTTTTGAGAACCAAGTTTCAAAGGAAAAACATTCTCAAAGAACTCTGCATCCATGAACTCCATAATAGTATGCAACCTAATGTCAGAAATTTCAGAACTCACAACCATAAACCTATAAGCACTAGAATGCTCAGGATACCCTATGAAGACACAATCAACAGGGTTTGGGTCCTATCTTAGTTCTCTTAGGAGGAGGTATGGCCACCTTTTCCAAACACCCCAACACTTTGAAGTAAGCATAAGATGGTTGTCTACCTTTCCATAACTCATATGGAGTTTTATCTGATCTTTTAAAGGGTACTCTATTCAGGATATAACAAGCTGAGAAGATGGCCTCCCCCCACAAGTTTGCAGGTAATCCTGAACTAATCAACATGGCATTCATCATATCCTTAAGGGTACGGTTCTTACGTTCAGCTACACCATTGGATTGAGGTGAATAAGAAGTTGTTGTCTCATGTATTATGCCATGTTCTTCGCAGAAATCTCCTACAGGAATTTCATACTCACCACCATGGTCAGACCTAACAGTTTTAATAGTAGCATTCAATTGGTTTTCAACTTCGAGTTTATATATCTTAAAGGCTTCTTAGGCATCTTCCTTCCCTTTAAGCAAATAAACATGATAGTACCTTGTACAATCATCTATAAAAGTGACAAACCACTTCTTACCACCTCTAGTTTGAACTGACTTCATATCGACTAGGTCAGAATGGATTAATTCTAAGGGTTTAGAATTTCTCTGGACATTCTTACTGAATGATTTCTTAGCATGCTTAGATTCTACGCAAATCTCACACTTATGATGCTTTTCAATAGTGAATTTAGGTATGCAGCCTACGCTAGCCAATTTATGCATTGATTTATAATTTACATGACCAAGTCTACCATGCCAAACATTCAATGACACACACATATAAGCAGAAGAATCATTCATATTTATTTCATCCGATTTTACATTAAACTTATATAGACCCTCAGTCTTATAACCCTTGCCCACAAACTCTTTGCCCTTAATTACTACAACTTTTCCAGACTCAATTACAACTTTAAAACCCTTATCATCTAAAACAGAACATGAAACAAGATTCTTGCAGATGTATGGAACATGAAGAACTTCATTCAATGTGAGAGTGTTGCCACATGTAAGTTTCAGCCCGACCTTTCCCTTTCCTGCAACCTCTGCTGCAGATGAATTGCCCATATAGAGTTTCTCACCTTCCCCTACCTTATGCTAGGAGGTGAACAAGTCTCGGCTTCCACATACATGCTTGGTAGCTCCAGAGTCTACCCACCAGTCCCTCACATTTTTCACCAGATTAACTTCAGACACCATAGCAGAAAACTCGTTCTTATTCTCAGCAACCAAGTTAACATTATTCTTCTTATTAAGGTCCTTACGTTGTCTACAATGAATTGCCATATGACCACGATTTCCACAGACATAGCAAGCACCCTTAATCTTAGTAATGCCAGATTCAGGTTTACGAAACGTACCTTTGTTGTGAGGATCATGCTTAGGGTTGCGTTTGTTGTTATCACCTTTTCCAGATTTGTGTTCAGTCATATGAGCCTTATTTATCATATCTCTTGCAGACGAAACATTCTTGTCTTTGGTGCATAACATTTCTCAATTTGAATCTTCTTTCCCAATTCAACCATGTTGTCTTCACCCGTTTCATGCCTCAATTTTCTTTTGTACTCTGACCAAGAAGATGGTAACTTCTCAGTTGTCGCAGATACTTGAAAAGTCTCATCAATAACCATACCTTCAACAAGAATCTCGTTGATGATTTGTTGAAGTTCAAGGAATTGATCAACAACAGGCTTATCATTCGTCATCTTGAAATCCATAAACTTCGCTACCAGAAATTTCTGGCTACCAGCAGTCTCTGCCTGTTACTTTGCTTCTAACGCAGTCCACAAATCATAAGCACTGAAATTTTCTTTAGCATTATAAAAATCATACATCGCATCTTCCAAACAGTTCATAATATGATTTTTAGCCAGATAATTCTGCCTCTTGTAAAACGTTTTATCATCTTCAGTAATATCTTCAGTATTCATCAAATCATCAAAAGGAACCAGTACTGCGTCTAAATCATGAAAACTCAGGAAAAACAACATCTTGGATTGCCATCTCTTGAAATCCTTTCCCTTGAACTTCTGTGGTTTTTCAATATCGTTCTTTCCCATTGTTACGAGATAAAAGATAATGTATTAAGATTGTTGGAATCTTGCAACAATGAACATCAACGTTAGATGTAACAGAATAATATATAAAAAACTGAATTGAAAACAACTCTACCACGGACAACTACGAGGGCAGAATCACAGGTTCAACAAATTGTCCTTAACACATTAATTCGCGGGTATACTCGAGAAGAGCAATGCTAAACCCCAACGTGCGAAGATGTGTCCATGATAATACTGCCCGATATAGCTTGTATTAGCACAATACAAACTACCCACTCTTGAACTTAGCAACAGGGAAGGAAGGGAAATAAACACTCAAAAACGCAAAACAAAGCGAGAAGATGGTGAAAAGAAGACAGGATAGAAGCCGCTTCTGGGATGGATTTCAACTCTGAAAACGTTTTGTATTTATAGGAGAAAAGAAACCTTTAGGGTTTCGGATTTCTTGTAAATCAAGTTTTCCCAAGATAAAGATAAAAAGAAACCTTTAGGGTTTCGGATTTCTTATAAAAATATTTTCGGTAAAAATAATAGATCATGGTTGATGTCTTTTACATACGCAGGCATGCCCAATACATAAGTTAGCCCATGTATTGTTTGCCCACCCCATTCCACCCATGTTTTACATACTATCCATATGAGAATAGTTATATAGTGGACATCATTCTCTAGACTACCCAATGTGGGACTAAACTAAAGTGTTTCATTCACTCAAAAGAAATGAGGAGCATCCATAGAACCCTTAGGTTCTAAGATCAAATCACACCAAGACCAAAAACATTTAGTTTAAAGATAAACCACCAAACTTAAGATCAACGGTATCAAGGAATAGGATTTGATGGTTAGGATTGGGAAGAAAAGTAATAAAACAACAAAAACTTATAAGAATATTGTTGATAAGAGGTTGAAAACTCTTCCACCAAATTGATCAGTTTCTTCCTACAAATCAACCTGTTGGGGGGTATGTATTTGATATGTTATGTATATCTTTTTTTTTTAATTTGATTTTTGTGATTATGGTGTTGTTCAATCAGATAAACATTTTGATACAATCAAAATCAAACTGGCTAGATTATATTTCATCAGGGATTTTTGATCAATTGGTTTATCTGAATTGAAAAGTTTTGCTATGTTTTTTATGCAGTATGTTGTAAATAATACAGGGTTTATAACTGTGAACTAATATTTCATCGCAGTTGTAAATATATCTTTCAAATTTTTGTCAATTTCCCTTTACGTCTTTGATTTCTAGGGTTTATCTGAAAGATTATTGTTTGTGGGTTTATTTTATTTTTGTTACTGAGTTAGCTATTTAGAATGATGGGTTTGATTTATTTTCTTTGTTATGCTTGGTAAAGTTAGATGCTGAGATTCACTTAAAGTACATCTTCGGTGGGCATCATACATGAGGGTGCGTCTCAACATCTAAGACACTTGTATTTCCTTAATTAATGAATACTTATAGTTTGGATTAGGTGCTCTTTGGTATCGTTTCTGAACTTCTGTTGACAATGTCCAGTCCCTAATGGAGGACGAGCCCGAAAAGTACATGCAACTATCTGTGTCATCCTACTACAAAGAAAACTGAGAAGGAAGCTCCCAAGGCCCACTAGAGGTATAGAAATACGATCATTCCATTTCAACACTTTCAGTTTTATTTTGTCGAATTCCTTTTTATTGTTTTGTTTTGCCTACTTCTTTTTATGCATATGTTAGCACTTGGCTTCAATAAAATAGTTTAACTTGGTTTTTGAGTTGAAAACTGTATTCATGCGAGGGAATTGTCTCTCACCCCCTAAGTAGAATCAAAACAAAGAAATTTTGGGTTTCCATTCATTCCAAGCTAATGATGTAGTAGTCTATATTATTTGAGCAGTTCTATCTGTTTTAACCATCTCATGTTTTGGGAAACACATTTTTGTTTCTGTTTGCTTAGAGCTAACATTGTGTTTTGTGTCTCAGATTTGAATTTTAGGTGGTTTGGTTTCTTCTACTTTTTTGGAAGGTTACTTCATTTTTGCAGGTAAAGTCTGGATTTCTCATTGTAGACAACATAATGATAGGACCGCAGTTCACTGCATAACACATTAGTTCACATTTTGTAAAAACAACTTCATAGCACGACATATACAGGAAATTAGTATGCACATATAGGGTTTTTGTCAATTGTTATTTGTGTTCGGCTTAAATCAGAGCATTTGCTTCTTTTTCGTCGTTATAAGTTATAACAGCAGCCTATAAAAAGGGTGTAAGGCAGGGTATATGCTAAGACATTTAAGTTCCATTTAAGGGCCACTGTTCAAGACCTGAATTCAACATCTTTTCATAATTTTGTTATTGTTGTAAATTAATTCTTTGGTGGATTTCACCACTCTTACACCTCTCTTACACCACCACCTTCTCATCTCCCCTTCCACCTCTTCACATCTTTCACTTCTTGGTAACCCCCACATTTAGTGTAATAACTTAGGTTTAATACCTTAGTTATGAGAATGCATTCCATTACTTCCTAATGTTAATGCTATCTTTATCATCCTTTCTTGTATTAGCCTATAAATTGAGGCTCATTCCTTTGTAATGGATACTAAGATCTAGTAATGAGAAATTCTCTCTTCTTCTCTCTATATTTCTTTTGTGCAATAGTTCATCTTTTGATTTAGTTTATAACACGTTATCAGCATGCTCTGTTAATGAGCTAATTTATCGCCACGATGATGATCAAATTTCTATTGTGATGAATCTTACACAATAAGGTAAAATACTATATATCTTTTTTTCTTGTTTTTAAGAAAAACTAAAATCAAAATCTTTTACTTTATATTAATGAGTTGACAAACTTTTGGTTTTCATAAGATGAAGATTTAGTTGAATATAGTAATATATTCATAACTACTATTTGTTTAGACAAATAATCGATTCATGCGTATACATATGTATACCATGTATTAGTTAAAATTGCACATTTATGAATTATATCATATATATATGATTTTTTATTTTGTCGATGGATTATTATCTATTTATTTTATTTTATTTTATATCGCTTTAAGGTACCAATAATTGCGGATCGCATCATACAAAGAGGAAAGGTTGTATCCTTGAAGGATAGCACAACTTTAACTTTTCCTCCTCAATATTAATCTCCTGGATTAAAAAAAAAAAAAAAAAAAAAAAAAAAAAAAAAAAAAAAAAAAAAAA
>JAJJMC010018431.1:447367-516823 GCA_023531435.1 Papaver californicum | reverse complement strand
AAAAAAAAAAAAAAAAAAAAAAAAAAAAAAAAAAAAAAAAAAAAAACTGTTCCACCTGAAGTTGGAACTCAGTGTCACACAATATGGACAAAAGAAGTTCACTCGGTTAATCGGTCAGTCCCTGAAGTGACCCGTAACAAAGTGACATCATGTCTCTATCCGCGGTTCCTGAAGTAACATGACCCTGATGTTAAGACAATTTTATTTTACAAATAATGTGTCCACGTGTACACTGGCAATGAATATTTCGTCAAACCCGAAGATGACGAAATTGATATTTAAATTATGTTGGTACTGTATCTATGTATGTTCTTTATTTATTTTGATTTTTTTTGTTTATTTTAATTATTGGTCTTGAAAAAAAAAAAAAGGGTTCCAGAAGCAATCCATGGGATGTTATTAACTCCAGAAGTAGTCTAACATGCAAATTATAAATTTTTGTAGCAATCCAAATTATTGTGGGTTCCCGCAGTAATCCATACATATAGACTCCAAAAGTGGTCTATGAAATTTTTTGGATATCAGGTATCCATAAAATTCTGGGTTCCCGAAGTAGCCCATAGTTACTAAATACTTTTGTTAATGGTTTTATTATTTTTCTCTCGTCAATCTATACTTTTGTTAATGGTTTTATTATCAAAACTCAAAAATATATGTCATATTCTTTGCTACAAGAGCACAATTCTTACAGCATTAAACGTTTCCGAAATATTGATTGATTAGTACCAATCAAACGGAATTTCCCGCTCAAATTTTGGTAGACGTACCAATACAAGAGCATATGACTATTGTTTATAATAAATGCTAATCAGGGTGCACACTGATAAAGTATATGCTGTCAAATTTTAATTACATATATGAGCATGGGTGATTTAAAATTATTAATTGTAATATTATGATGAACAATCCGAAGAAAAAAAAAAATTTTCGGATAACCTACTTGGATCCAACGTCACTCACCCATAATATATTTTGCATGAATAATACTAGATGTGATGAGACTTCCCGCCGTTAGAAGGAGGAAAGCAGTCGTTATAAGAACGTCATGAATTGGTCTCATCATAATTCTTGCACCAATTCGGTATAAGGTGGAGAAGTTATTCATTCATTATGATATGCTTGAAGCATTTTATTCTTACAAGAAGAATAATTAAAACTCATTTGTTGTTGCACGTAATTTGGCATTAGTTTATGTCCCTGCAGGTCATGCCATGAGTTAACAATAATTGAGTCGTCTACAACTCATCTGAATTGTTGATGAAAAAAAGTAAAAAAATAAAAAAATATATATATTCCTTGATAGAGGAAGCCAATCACGCTGGATCAAAATAGTGCTCCTGGGGAGGCTATTGATAATGTTCTCAATGGGACTATTTAACTACGATCTTTAATTACCGAGCCATATTTATCTCCTAAAGAGGAATTCATTCCTAAGTGGACAAGTGGTGTCGATATTAAAGAATGATTTTTATACGCGTACATAATCGTAGTTATTGTCGAACATGTATTCAGAGTAGCGACGACCATACATGTATTATAGACAAAATCCTTTTTCCCAGAGAAACTGCCGTGAAGTATCGACAATATGTATGGTTGACTAATATGGGTGAAAGGCATCCATATTTGGTTGTCCTCTCACTAATAAACATTTTTGGACATAAATAAAAATTGTGAACCCGGAAGGTTACAAGTTTGATGCTTAATTAGTTTGCATGAAAGTGAGACGAGAGGAACAAGGACGCTAATTGCACAGCGCCACTCGTGGCATATAGTTTCTACAGACACTTGACATCATCTACTCTTAAATGATTTGAAAATACCCAATACTTTGGTAAGTATTGTGTACCCCGTTGATAGATGAATTTTAAGGGAAACTATTATTTGCCAGTTTTACATGTCATAGTCTGACATAATTGTTTGTTATCGAAGATAACGTTCGTGTAAACTTCTAAAATATTATCACAGGTTATACTTCCTTATTGAAAGAATTCAAGATAAAAGATCTTGGAATCATGTATCAAACTTATTAAGCATTATAATGGTCCATGATTTTATCAATTTTAGAAAGTTTTGACATGTTTACATGGATAATTACGTAACCTCCTAATAAAACTTGTGTAATAGCAATCTACTTTCATCTCGGTAACGGGTATGCAACACTCTCTCTGGTTCGTATTACGTACTAATTACAAGTTGTTTTTCTTGCTTGATTTTATGTATAACTTTATATGTTATACTTGAAATTGTTCGGTAGTGAATTTGTTTGCCAAACTTAATTAGCACTAATATGGAGGCATTGTGTATATTGGTTTTTGTAGTACCTCTAACATTTGATCTTTGCTTTGACGGTTTATCCAAAGTCTCGTAAGTAATGAACTACAGATAATCAGTTTCCATTTGCCAAATTGTTAGACGATACAACATCCTTTTTGCAGCAACAACGATGATCATCTATTATTGTTTGAAAGGAATTTACGAAGAATAAAAGATATATCAGATCCTACAAATCAACCATTGGGAATTTGACAAAGACAATTCAACTTGAGATTTGAAATTAAGTTATGGCAACATAAAGGTCTCCATTACGAACAATTTTTTTTTTTGAATTGAAGATGGTTGCTGATTAGCTACTTGTGGTAAATCAACTTAGATATCTTCTTTCTGCTGGAGGATATATTGGACTTTACGAGTTGTACTCTTTTTCCTTAGTCAAGGTTTTTGTCCAACTGGGTTTTCTTTCTCAAGGTTTTAACGAGGCAATATATATATATATATATATATATATGTCCAACTCCTTTTCTTAATCTATCTACAGTTGTACTCTTTTTCCTTAGTCAAGGTTTTTTTCCTTCTGGGTTTTCGCGACAAGGTTTTGATGAGGCAACGAACTTGAAGAAATTTGCTTAAAGAGATATTCGAAGACATTATTGAAGACAAACTTATATCTTGTTTTGAACAAAGACGGTCAGTGATTCTACTTGAAGATCAACATTATGTAATCAGTCTTTCTATACTTCTTTGTGTGCACATCATCAGGGGGAGAACATCAGTATTGTGTGATGGAAATTTATGCGTGTTGTACTCTTTTTCCTTCGCTTGGTTTTGTCCCAATGGGTTTTCCTAGCAGGGTTTTAATGAGGCAATATTTGACGCGTCCAACACCATGATTTGATTTGTACTCTTTTTTCTTCGTCTAGGTTTTATCACCTTTGGGTTTTCTTGACAAGGTTTTAACGAGGCAATATCATAATAGAGTGGTGTCATCCAAGGGGGAGTGTTGTAAATTAATTCTTTGGTGGATTCCACCACTCTTACACCCCTCTTACACCACCACCTTATCATCTCCCCTTCCACCTTTTCACATCTTTCACTTCCTGGTAACCCCCACATTTAGTGTAATAACTTAGGTTTAATACCTTAGTTATGAGAATGCATTCCATTACTTCCTAATGTTAATGCTATCTTTATCATCCTCTCTTGTATTAGCCTATAAATTGAGGCTCATTCATTTGTAATGGATACTAAGATCTAGTAATGAGAAATCCTCTCTTCTTCTCTCTATATTTCTTTTGTGCAATAGTTCATCTTTTGATTTAGTTTATAACAGTTATGTTATTAACAGTTATCCCCATCTAATTTCAAACTCAGTTGCCTGGGCTTTCCTGAAGTTTCTGATTGATTTTTATGACATTACAATTATTGCTTACTCATTTTTGCTTTGGTTGTATTAAAGTAACAGAAGTTTGGAGATATAATTTGATGCCTAATTTGGAGAAATCACTTTATGTTTATAAAAGTTATGTATGTTGATGCCTAAATATATGTTGTCCCTTTCTACTACAGAACTCCTATGTCATTCCTAATATAACTTTAATCAAAGTTATTAATTGAAAGTAACATGTACTTTGCAAAGAAGCATGTTTATTGTGTAAAACAAGGGACCCTGTCCGTAATCATATGGTAGAGATGCGATGTGCTTTTCTATAATTATCCATGGCTATGCATGCTTAATCAGTGTTGTGGAAGGCTATTATCATGAATTGTCATATTTTGGTAGGCAACAATTCATGATACCTGTTTATGCCAAAAATCTTTTCGACTAAACAACCAATCAAATTCTTACATATCAAATAAAAATTGAAATCGAGTAACTGATAAACATCCTTATATTAATTTTATTAAATCATTTCTATAAGGTACGATACATATGATTACTCAACTTATCATTTTTGATCTACCATCTTTACATTCTATTCAAAAGATATAAAATGAGAATCTTTACTTAAAACAGTTAACCTCTATGGACTCATACCTAGAAATTTCCTCTTTTTTCTTGTTAAGTTTTCTCTCATATTTTTTCCCGACCTCCTCTTTGTTGTCTGGCTTCTTCTATTTATAGATTTATTAATTGGGTCCCTCTTTGTGCATCGTGTCATTTCCTCAAGACTCGTCATCGTTCCTTGATCGATTCTCCTTTGGTTCGATCCCTTTTATTTCGATATAAGTTCTTTTCTTTCATCTTCTGCTTGGTGCGATCATAAGGTTGCCAGATCATTCTTAATTGATTTTTGGTACGATGCTTGCATATTCAACACGTGTTTTCCTACCTTTATAACCTTACTTTATCTCGATCATTTAAATAATACGAGTAATCATTACTTCTACTTTCTCGATCAATTATCATTTAATGCTGTTTGTTTTATTCAATGTAATTCAACTTTCTCGATCTTATGTGTCCTTCATGCATTCATCGTTCAGCTTTTGGGAAGCGTTCCGTATCTTTTTGATATTCGATCTCTTCAATTTTGATTGTGTGATTCTCGCTCTTTTTAATTTGGTTGCTTCCTATCTTGATTTTCTTCCACGTGTCGTGCTTCTTTTATTTACTAACAATTTGCCCCCTTCTTCTCCCTTTTACAAAATCATCTAGTGGTCGATCCAAGATTTTGAAAAATGGAGAGAGAACTTATCATTTTAACTTTTCTTTTTCGCACGTTATCCGAGTATTCCGCTGGCATTAATTGTACTAGCACGTTACCCATTTTTTCGGCTTTGCATTTATTGTTCCCATACATATGATTGTGTCAGTTACGCTTTTTTCGATAGAATCAAATCTTTACCGGATTATTTCCTTTTCCCATTTTGTGGCGGTTCTAATTCTATCCTTTAAATACCCTGCAACTTTTTACTGTCTTTCACTTCTCATAGTTATTGCACTTTGTCTTCCTTAAACTTTTCAAATTTCCCCCACTACTCAGGAGTTCTTTCCTCATCAATTGATTTCTTCTTTACTTTGAACAGACTTTTGCTCACTTCTCTTCTTCATGTAAGTAATCTTGTTATATTTTATTTTTCTTAATTCATGTTTTCTTTCCATAACTGAAACAACGGTTATCTTTTACACTGTAATTATTTCTAGATAATTTCTTCTCATATTAACTCTCTCTTTCTTATGCTTCTTTTCCTTCAGATTTTACACTATGCCTCATAGAAAATCTGATGCTACTGGTAATCAAGGTGAGAGCAAAAGATCGAGTAGGTCTTCTACTTCGAGATACGCCGTCTCTCGTCATGATTCATCCCCTGGTATTCCCACCCCTGCTGCACTTCGCACTGTACGTAATTCCACTCCTGATATTCCTAATCCTGCCCCCAAGAGTAAACGGGCATTATCTACTTATAGCTATCGATCCATGGATATCGAAGAATTCAAGAGAAAACATAATCTTCAAGGATTTAAAGTTTCCTTCTTAGATGATAATTCTGATATGTTGACCTATGATTCGATGAGAAATTTTCAATATAGCCATCACAGATTGTTAATTTCTGCTGGTGCTTTAGAGGCTGGCCTTCGTCTCCCTTTGTATGAAAAGAATAATCCCTTCCAGTTCACAGTTCTTGCTACTCGCAATAGGGCTCCCCATACTCAACCCCGATCCATCACACAGTATAATGGTAATTGGTGGCGAATTCTTGATGAATGCATTCTTCGCAGTGAGGGTCGCACCCGTCTTACTTGCTACGTTCCCGATCCTTCAGAATGTATTCATTATACACCTGAGAATTTCCAGAATACTTATGGTGATGGCATCACTGTTAAAATTTTTGTTAAATGGAGTGTTAGCCCAGTTCACAAATGTTCCAAAGGGTTTCCCTTACTTCGAGAAGTTGATGACCCTAGAATTAAAATAGCTCCATATACCAAAGTCGATTTTCCTTCTAATGAAAGAATCCGTCGGGAACACGATTACAGATGGTATCGTACCCCTATTTTGATTGAAGGACCTTGGGTATATGGTGACATCCCCCATAATGAAATTTAACATCTTCAAAACTGTTTCCCGAATTATTGTCCATGGAGATTAAACTTTGATGATTATAGATTTGAATACAAGGTTCGAATTTTTCATTTCATATTTCATTCTTTTGGATATATTGTATCGATCTTTAATATCTTCTTACAATGTTTGAACTTTTTTGGTTTCAGGTCGATCCTTCTTTTGATATCGAAGTTCCTCTTCCTCCATCTGAACGTAGTATTCAGATTGTCGAGGGTAGACAAAGGGTCGAACCCGCAGTTGAAGGTAAAGGAAAACGGAAGTTAGTGCTTGAAGCAGAGAAAAAGAAGAAAAATCCCAGAACTCTTACAGCTGATGTTGTAGAAGGGATAACTTCAGATTTACATAATGGAGAAGGAAGTTCTGTTGTTGCTTTGCCATCGGAACATCCCGATCCTATTGATGTTATTCATGTTTCTTCGATTCCAGCTGAAATTGTGGTATCGAGACAATCCGATCCTATTGTTGCACCTTCTTCTGGTACTTCAATTGATTTTTATAATATTATTTCCCCATTACCTTTTGATTTTGTGCTTGATACCCCCGTACCTGATAATGGTACATTGGTAGTTTTTTCTGGTTTTCCTCAAGAAGAGGGAGATGATGTTGTTATTGATGAAGATATTGTTGATGTAGTGAATGAAGTATCTCATGTTGAAGAAGAGAATTCGTTGGGAAAGAATAATGCTGAAGTAAATCCAGCCGATGGTGTAGAAAATGTGAATGTTGAAGCTGATGTCTCTCTTGTTGAAGAAACAAATGATATTAGCAATCGTGCTGAAAGAGAAACTTCTCCTCCTTCTAGTACGACCGCTCCTTGTGTTTCGATCCCTACTGAAGTTGAAGGTACTGCTGGAGTATTTTCGGAACCGATCGTACCTATTGAGGCTTTGGTTCAATCTTCTCCTATTACTGTTGAGGTTGATGCTGAGATAAATGTCGATCCCTCTATTCAGAAATCTCTTTCTAATCAAAATTCCAGTGCCAGAACTGATGAAGGTTTTAATCTAATCGGTGATGAAGAAGAGGCTTATAAATGGTTTCTTTCTCAGGGACTTTTGAATACTTCAGCATATCCTGACATTCTTAAATCTGATACCGGTTCCATGTCTCGATTACGGGATTCACTTAGTGCGATCCCTATAGATGAGACTCAGGATGCGTGGTCTAAGAACGATATTCTTGAGCAAACATTTCCTTTGAATCCTCCGTTTTCCTTCACTGAAGTTTTAGCTGTTGCTGAAAGTCCATTATACTCTCTTCCACAGCAAGCCTTGGCCCATCTTCAATATGGTACCAACTGTTTGTTTAGTGCTTTTAAATTTTATAAGGCTCGGGCCACTATGTTGGGGTTACTATTCAAGAGTGAATCAAATAGAATGAAACAAGGGAACGATGTGTTACAACAAGCAAATGATGATTTGAGACAACAAAATAGTCTTCTTCAACAACAACTTCAACAATTTCAACAACATAATGACCAACATCAGCAGCTACAGGAACGACTCCAGATTACTGAAGTTCAAAATCAAGATCTTCAGAATCAAAATCAAGGTTTATTTTTCATTCTTCTTTCATTTTTATTTTATTTACTTATATGAAAAATTTAAATTTTATCCTGGGTCCAGTGGAAAACTTGGAAACCTTATTTAGGTACGATCATAGAATGGCACAATTGAATGATCATGCAAAGGAAATCTTCAAAGAGATGAATGTGGTTAGAGAAAAACTAATTCAATTGAACAATAGTTTTGATTTAGCCACTTGGAGGCGTAATAAAGCTGAATCCAAATACAAAGAAGTTGTAAAATTGCTATCTCTGAAAGAAGTAGAGTTTAAATCTGTTGTTAGAGGTACATTTTTAGTTTACCTGGTCATTTGGCTTATTATGCCATAAAATTTATCTAATATTTTCTTGTATTTTCAGAACTTGAGAGAAAATTCAATGAAGCTAAGGATCGAGCAACACAAGCAGAAACTGAACTCAATGCTGTGAACGATACAGTGAAAAACGTCATTAAAGATTTACAGATTTCTGAAAATAATGTGACTCTTGGTGCAACAAAAATTCGGAATTTACAAGCTCAACTGGCTGTTGAGCTTTCCAAGATTGAGGCTCGTGAACGAGAAATTGTATCCTTGCGTTCTAAATCTGAAGGATTAACTACAGAATTAATTGAAGAAAAAGATCAAAGATCACGTCTTGATGCTCAAATAGAAAAAGATCAACAAAAGATCGAAGAGCTTCAAAAAGAAATCAACTTTGGGCGTGACTTTGTTCACAGGGTTAGACAGGATGCTAAAGCGAAAATTGCGATGTCTTTCAATACTGCTTTAGATCGTGCACAATCCGATCCTTCAGTACTTAGGAAGCGTGCTGCTGTGCCTACAGTTCCACCACCACCATCTCGATCCAGTATTCCCGATGTTTGATCGTGTCCTTTATAATTTCATCTGTTGTTGGTTTCACCATTTTGTACTTTCAAGAATTTTCTTTCATAACTTTTTGATATGCTTTTAATGTTGTTCCCTGCACAAGAAAATTGGATTAAGTAATCTTCTTGGTTATCATAATGATTTTCCAAGTACCATGAATTGAAGTGCATTTTACCTCAAATCATGTTGTTCGAGATCCCACACATACGAAACAAACCCGAGCCAGGGGTAAGATACAGGGTTGGTCCCGAACTGTACTTTGAAAATTGATAAACCAATAATTAGGAACCCCTTCTTTATAAGAATTTCATTGTTAGTGAAATTCTTTAAGGATGTTTACCTTTTGTATATGATTGTGTCGTCAATCGCAACGCTATCCAGAATATGATGTTCCTGGAATAATTTTGAGCGCTCAAAGTATATGATATTCCTGGATTAATGGAATTTTGATTATATTAATAATCATAATTTTTTCCAAGATACGATGTTCCTGGAAAGAAATTACTGAATTAATTGGTTATATACCTGTATTTTGTGTTATCATTGCATTGTTATTCACGGATAATAAAGCTTTAGGTATTGTGCATTCCATGGATGCTGTAAAACTTCTCCTCGCATATTCTGAAGATAATATGATCCTTGCCCCGCAGATGCTTGAATTATGTATGGACCATCCCAAGTTGGTGCGAATTTTCCTGCATTTTTGTCCCTTTGGTATTCCGTTATTTGTCGTAAAACATATTGACCTTGGACAAAGTTTCGTGATTTTACACGTTTGTGGTATTCTCGAGCTAATCTTCTTTAATAATTTTCCATCTTTTGGAGTGCCACCTCTTTTTTTTCTTCCAAATCGTCCAACTTTTGTAACATGAGATCTGAATTAAGATTTTTCTCCCATGCTTCTGTCCTGGTTGTGGGTAAAATAACCTCTGTTGGTATTACCGCTTCCGTTCCATAAGTAAGAAGGTAAGGTGATTCTCCAGTTGAAGTTTTTCTTGTGGTTCTATATGCCCATAATGTGTTATGTAACTGTTCGCACCACTATTTATAATGTCCATCTAATGTTTTTTTTAGATTTGTTGCGATTGTTTTATTTGTGGACTCTGCTTTCCCATTGCTTTGTGGATAGAAAGGTGTGGACTTATGCTTTTGAATATTAAATGTTTCAAATAACATAACGATATTCTTTCTTTGGAATTGTTTTCCATTGTCAGAAACTATTGCTGCGGGAATCCCAAATCTGCAAATGATATTCTCGAATAGAAATGTAAAAACATCAATATCTCTAATCCGTGTTAATGCTTTCGCTTCTACCCACTTGGTAAAATAATCGGTAGCCACAATTAAATATTTTCTTTTCTTTGTTCCTTCAACTAGTGGTCCAACTATATCAACTCCCCATTTTGCAAATGGCCATGGACTAAGTATCGAATTTAATTCTGTAGCTGGTGCTTTGGTTTTCTTTGCAAATCGCTGACACTCTTCGCATCTTCGAACCATTTTTTCCGAATCCTTTATCATAGAAATCCAATAATAACCCTGCATTTTGGCTTTTAACGCTAACGATCGTCTTCCGCTGTGATTTCCTGCATCTCCATAATGTATTTCTTTAAGAATTCGCAATCCTTCTTTTTGAGATAAACATCGAAATAACGGTCCAAGGAAAGAATTTCGATAAAGAATTCCATCCCGAAGTTGGTAGCTGTTTGACTTGAGTTGAATTTTCCTTGCTTCTTTAAAATCTGTTGGTAACACTTTATTTTGCAAATATTGATGTATCGGGACTCTCCAATCTGGTTCATTTGGTTGGTCATCTTCTTGTTGCGATGTAAGTGGGGTATTCTGTATTGCTGGGTCATCGATTTCTTCCATCGCACCATCCTCTTCTATATTATTTAATGTCTGTGCTCTTATGGATGGCTCATATATTCTCCCAATTTTTACTGCTTTAGCTGTTGGATCATTTACCATAGATGAAACATACGCAAGTGCGTCGGCATGTCGATTCTTTTCTCGGGACAAATGTCGAAAAACAATATTTGGAATACGATTTGTTAAATTCTGCACAAGGTTTTTATACCTTTCCAAATCTTCATCAATCGTTTGATACTTTAACTCGATCTGTCTAATTACCAGCTGCGAGTCACTTGTGATTCTAACATCACTTATTCCTAATTCAATAATGAGTTTGAGAGCATGGACCACTGCTTCATATTCTACTATGTTATTCGTATGCTCTTCGAACTCAAGACGAAATGAATGTACCATGCGTTCTCCCCTTGGTGCTGTAATCATGATACCTATTCCTGCTCCTTCTTTATTTCGTGACCCATCAACAAAAACTTCCCATTGTCGTGAATTATTTGAATCCAGAATATCTAATGGATCTTCTTCTTCACACCCTGGTAATCCTTGAATTTCATATTCTTCCTCAATTGGAAAATCTGCCAGAAAATCAGCTAGAATTTGAGATTTCTGCGCAGTTTGTATCTCATAAACAATGTTGTATTGTTCCAGCTGAGCATTCCATTTTGTTATTCTTCCTACTTTTCCTGTATTCTTTAAAACTGACTCCAATGGTGCTTTGGTTAATATACGAACATAATGAGTAAGAAAATAAGTGCGTAACTTCTGAGTAGCAAATACTACTGACAAAATAAGTTGTTCAATCTTGGTATAATTTCTTTCTGCTGAATTCAGAGTCTTGCTGATGTAACATATTGGTTTTTCAATCTTCTCATTTGTTCGTACCATTACCCCACTGATTGCATTTTCTGTTGCCGCTATGTACAAAGTTAATATTTCTTCTGGCTCTGGTTTTTGCAATGCTGGCAACGTGGCGAGATGTAATTTTATACTTTGAAATGCTTGTTCACAACGATCGTTCCATTCAAATTTATTTTTCTTCTTAAGTACATCAAAAAAGGGCTTGCTTCGTTCTGATGATCTCGCAATGTATCTACTTAATGCAGCCAAACACCCATTTAACTTCTGTACACTTTTTATACTGTTTGGTGATGGCATATCTGTTATTGCTTGTATTTTTGCTGGATCAACTTGAATTCCATCTTTTGTAACCAAATATCCCAAAAATCGCCCTGAAGTAACACCAAAAATACATTTCTCTGGTTTTATTTTCATTTTATATTTTCGTAATGCACCAAAAATTTCAGCCAAGTTCTGTAAATGATCATCAGATAATTTACTTTTTACTAGCATGTCATCCACATAAACTTCCAAAGTTTTTCCGATCCATGGTTTGAATATCGCGTCCACTAAACGTTGATATGTTGCTCCTGCATTCCGTAACCCAAATGGCATTCTGGTGTAACAATACAATCCCCGTGGAGTAAAGAACGATGTGTGTTCCTGATCTGCTTATGCTAATGCTATCTGATTGTATCCAGACTGTCCATCCATAAATGATAACATCTCATGTCCTTCAACAGCATCTACTAATTGGTCGATGTTCGGGAGCGGATAACTATCTTTTGGACATGCTTTGTTTAGATTAGTAAAATCTATACAAATTCTTACTCCACCGTTCTTTTTCGGGACAATCACCATATTAGAAATCCATGTGGGGTATCGTACTTCCCGAATGAATCTTGCACTTAAAAAGTTTAGTTAATTCTTTTTCCACTGGTTCATGGTATTCTGGTGCGACCTTTCGTATCCGTTGGCGAAAGGGAATTGCATCAGGACGTATTTTTAATTCGTGCTGTACGATATTGGGATCGATCCCCGGCATATCTTCCATTCTCCAAGCGAATACATCTACAAATTCACAAAGCAATTTAACTAACTGTTGTTCCAAATCTGTTTTTATTAACATCCCAATTCGCACTTGTTTGGGCAATTCTGCAGTGCCAATATTTATGACTTTTGTTTCCTCTGCTGGGGTGAAGACTGGTTTTGGAATCCCAATTGGAGTTGGGGTTCCCTTTAATTGCTACATCGTTCCTTTATGATGTTGGTCTACCAGATTTCTTGACTCTGACTGCTCTCTCCTTTTTCACTTACCGTTTTATTTTTTGCATTCTTTTCTAAATATTGATTTATTTCTTCCTCCTTTGCTTTAACTCTTCGTTCCTTTTTCTTTTTATGTTGTAAATGCTCCCGTTCCTCATTCATTCTTGTCTCTGCCATTATACAAAACTTAGCATCTTCTTGATCACCCTTTATCTCCATCTCTCCTTGCGGTGTTGGAAATCGTAAATATTGATGATATGTTGATACTACACCCTTCAATTGGTGAACCCATCGTTTTCCAATTATAGCATTGTATGGTGATGGTGCATCCACAACACTAAATCTTGTCAGAATGTTGATCGGTCCAGCTGAAACTTCAAGATCAATGTTTCCCTTTGGCTTGGAAGATATTCCATTAAACCCATAAATGATGTATCTTGACAAGATCAACTGATCTTCTTTAAAACCCATTTTACAAAATGTATTATAGAACATCACATTTAATGAACTGCCCCCATCCAAAAGTATTTTCTTTACATTCCAGCCTGATATCAATAATGTTAACACAAGAGGGTCATTATGCATTTCAATTTCTTGGTTTACTTCTTGTGCAGAAAATGTCAATGGATATGCCATCCAATCTTCCCATAATTCTGCTTGCCTTCCTTGAACTTTAAAGACTTCATGGTTCCGAATTCTCTTGCACAATTTCTTATTGATTGCGACATTCAAATCTGTATCATTCTTTTCCGCATATGATATCATATTAATTGTTTGTTCATTATATGGAATGCGTATTGCCTTGCTTTCATCATGTTTCTTTGTTGGTTCAACTTTCTGAACAAATTCCTTTAACTCTCCAGCATCGACCATTCTTTGTACTAATGCTATAAAATTTCTACAGTTGTTTGTTGTATACCCTTTATAGCTATGATACTCACAATAGTCTTTTGAATGTTGTGTAAACTCTGGTTGATTACCCTTTTTTATTGGCCATTGAAAATTTGGCCGATTCTTCAAAATATTGAATAATCTGAAATGTGAAACATTAAGCTTGGTAAACGTTCTTTCTCGAAATTGCTGAGCAAAGTTTTTACCATTCCCTTGCCGAGGATGTTTTAATTCTCTTGATTCAAATTTTGGAAGAAATTTCCTTTTCTGTTCGGGCGATTCCTCAACTGAATTTGTTCTCCTTGTATTTCCTTGGCTTCTTGAATTAATTCTCGATCCTTGCTCTTGTATGTCTTGGAGCCTCGCACATGTTTCTATTATTTCTCTTAACTTGCCTTCAGTTTTTGGATTATTTCGGTGAATTTCAACAAAAAACTGGCTTTTCCGATCAAAAATCCCCCATTTGTAATGGTTTATAGCTGTTATTGGGTCTAATTCACCTATTGCTTGACATATTGCATGTTATCTAGCTGTATATGATCCGATCGATTCTTCTGGCCAAGATGTTAAAGAATAAAGCCTGTCCTCCCCTGGATCAACTGGTTTATTATACATGTATGCTTCAAGAAACTTCCTCACCAACTGTGCGTAATTATGGATAGAATTTTCCGGTAATCTATCGTACCACAATAATGCCGTCCCTGTTAAACTGGATGGAAAACATCTACACATGATTGCTTCATGATCGTCCCACCGGGTCATCACTCGATTATAATACTTTAAATGTGATGTTGGATCCTTGGTACCATCGTAACATTCGAACACTGGAATATTATATTCTCTTGGTAATGATACACATGTCAAATGTTGTGCTAACGGTGTCCGTTTTGCTTCTTTTAATACCTCTTCTATTCTTCCCCCCTCTTTATTTTTTAATCCTTTAATTTCTTCTTTCATTTGTTCCATCGCTTCCAAACATGTTTCCCATTGAGTTCGTTGAATCTCTTTTTCTTGTTGCCTTCTTGCTCGAGATGTCGATCCTACTAACACCATTCTTTGATCTGGATTGCGTTGTTCACTTCTTGATATTTGTCTACTTGACATTGCCTCCTGATTTCGTATTTTTGTCACAGCTGGTCTTTGTTCTCGCTGAATTACATCTTTTAAAACTTGATTTTCTGTTGCTAGTAATTCAATTCGATGATTGCTTGCTCTTTGTTCCTTTCTCATTTCATTTATTTCTTCTAATAAACCTTGTATGTGCCGTACCTCACTTTGAGAATTCCCATGATGTGAAGAGAAATTCTGAACTACTCTATTTGGTGTTAATTCTCGATTTGGGGTATGATTTCCTTCCTTACTTTGTTGTTGTCCTGATTCACTTCCTTCCTCTTGCCTTTTCTCCAAGTTCTCGATACTATTTTGGTTCCCAGAATTAGCGTCTTGAGACATATTTTTCAGAATCTGTTGTTTCTTAACTATTTTTTGCCTCCTTGATTGCTTTCCTTCCTCGATATCTAGAAATTTCCTAGAAAGTCAGTCAAATGAATTCTTATACATCGAAATCATAAGAAATCCTATTTATTACTTTAACCGTAAATCCTTCCTAACACAAATCTGATTTTTCCACTTCATAAAATCCTTTATTTCATATTTTTATCTATTTTTTCATTCACAAACAGTTTTCATGTTATTAAAACATACTTATCTAAATAAACTTTAAACTCATTTTTTGCATCTTGCAAATTGAATTTTCCAACATTTTCTTTTAAATTTTTTTTAACCATATCCGTTCTTTTCTTACTAAAAATAAAAAACTTTTCTTTCTTGGATGACTTAATTTTTGAAATTAAAACCATTTTTCCTTCGTAAGGTAGGATAAATCCTTTAATCATCCCTGTTTCTAGCGCCAAATTGTTTATGTCAAAAATCTTTTCGACTAAACAATCAATCAAATTCTTAAATATCAAATAAAAATTAAAATCGAGTAACTGATAAACATCCTTATATTAATTTTATTAAATCATTTCTATAAGGTACGATACATATGATTACTCAAACTTATCATTTTTGATCTACCATCTTTACATTCTATTCAAAAGATATAAAATGAGAATCTTTACTTAAAACAGTTAACCTCTATGGACTCATACCTAGAAAATTTCATCTTTTTTCTTGTTAAGTTTTCTCTCCTATTTTTTCCCGACTTCCTCTTTGTTGTCTGGCTTCTTCTATTTATAGATTTATTTACTGGGTCCCTCTTTGTGCATCGTGTCATTTCCTCCAGACTCGTCATCGTTCCTTGATCGATTCTCCTTTGGTTCGATCCCTTTTATTTCGATATACCGATAGTTCTTTTCTTTCATCTTCTGCTTGGTGCGATCATATGGTTGCCAGATCATTCTTTATTGATTTTTGGTACGATGCTTGCATATCCAACACGTGTTTTCCTACCTTTATAACCTTACTTTATCTCGATCATTTAAATAATACGAGTAATCATTACTTCTACTTTCTCGATCAACTATCATTTAATGCTGTTTGTTTTATTCAATGTAATTCAACTTTCTCGATCTTATGTGTCCTTCATGCATTCATTGTTCATCTTTTGGGAAGCGTTCCGTATCTTTTTGATATTCGATCTCTTCAATTTTGATTGTGTGATTCTCGCTCTTTTTAATTTGGTTGCTTTTTATCTTGATTTTCTTCCACGTGTCGTGCTTCTTTTATTTACTAACAATACCATCGAAGATTCTTTAACATGGCCAGTTAGAAAAGTTGTTCCAATCATACCCGGGGATTACAGGTGCGTTTTTTATTAGTACAAGAAGGCAAATGCGGATTCTCATCTGCGAGAACCAAAAAATAGTTTCTCAAAGCCGTCGTCGTCCTTCCTTTTACCTTTTAGTTTGAATTATACATACAAAAGTTTAAGTTCCCTATTTCCTTGCTCATTTTTGGATGCAAACATCTAATAGACAATTAATAGGCAATATCTAATATGCTTTTAAACCCACAGATGTATGTCATTCTTATGTTGTTGGACGTTTTCTGTATAAGTCTTGCTATGATTGCTTCAGGTCATTCATCCTATTCATAGACCAAACCTTCTACTTGAATGAACAACACAAGAAACAGTTGAAGGAGGAGTTTAGTAAGTGAATCTTTATCTCCGTTGTAGTAGGGTCTATATTTGCAACATGGACAATTTTATTTGTTTCAAATTTTAGTTGAGTAAATTTTTGAAGTTCTTGGGGTTTCTGTAGAGTCTATTATCATGGGTTGCGGAAGCTGCCGCTGCAGTGGTTATTTCTCTTTTATAATAAAAAATACCCAGTTTACTACGTTGGTGCCCGTAAGATGGCTGTTGCAGTAAGAGATTGCTCCAGACGACTTCAGGTATATAGAGTTCAATGCATCAAGAATTTGACACCTTGATATGCTTATTTTCTTAAATACCCTATTTACTACAGTTGTGCAAGGGCAAATGACTGAAAGGTTTTGTATTGCAGAGTCTCTCTTTCCTATTCTTTAACAGTAGCTAGGTTGTAGAGATTGTCATAATGCATTCTTTTCTTCAATATGCCAAACCCAGACTTGATATAGAGTTATAGAAAATAGGAGTAAAAAACAAACAACTGTTGAAAGCTTTGAAGTACAAAATAAAGCTGACATTGACAATGGCATAACACCTGTAGATTAAAGAGTTTAGTACTCATCTTGAAGAAAGAGAACATATCAGTTGTTTATAAGGTCGTAGTGAAAGTGATGCAATCTTAATTATGACTCCTCAATTAAAGAACAAGTTGCGCCGCTCATACTACAACACAGTTTATTCTGCCATATTTTGTTTTTCTTCTTCTTATTCTGCAGTTGCACCAAATTAACTTTGGTTGTTATAGTGTTTGGTTTCATATAGATTGGATTAGTGAGACCCACATTGCAGTTTCAACGACCGTGCTTATGAATTATGCATATGTTATCCTATTTTATTGACCAGGCCATCCGGTCTATTTCGTCTCGCAGGTTCCTTCTTCACTTTGAAGTCGAAGACAACACCGGTACCATAATCTTTGTTGCTCTAGATGGCAAGGTCTAGAAATAGGTCCAGCACACCGCATCTGAGCTTATAGATGACCGTCCTTTATCTCAATGGTCTTACTGGGGAATATGAATGGGTTTTTTGACAGTTCAAAATTTACATAAGGGAGGAGCCCTTGGCTACATTGAGAGATTGGGTGGAAGCCACCAATCAAACTCAGAAAGCTTACTGCAATAGAGAATACATGTTGTGCCCAAAGATGGGGTACGGCCTGCGGGATTAAAAGGGGTGTTTGCCTAAAAATAGGGTGCGGGATTAGAAAGGGTGTGATTATCTACTGTTGAAGCTGAACACCTTTTCTTTTCTTTTTTTCCTTTTTTTTAAATTGGTTGTCAATCTTAATTCATATCCAAAAACAACCTTTAGCTTATTACCTGTGAAATAGCCCGTGCCGTTACGGCACGGTTCAACCTAGTAATATAGATAAAGGATATTATAAATATGTAATGGAAATGATTCTTCTCGACAAGATATATCTTTCTTTCTATTATTCTATGTTTTACCAGTACTTTAGTGAGTAGTAACGGCTTGTTAGGTAAAATTTATGATTATAGATAATCATAAATTGATAAATGATTTTGATAAATATATTTTTTAAATAATCAACGAGATATTTCGGAGGATCTTGTCTGAACAGAGAGGTTAACCACTCTTCTTTAATCCGTCTTAGGGCCGAGTGGCAGCCCCGACTCGAGCGGAAGTGCGATGTTTCCGGAAACTCGAAATCACAAGTGGATTCGGGTACTATTCTGATCGCCTCTTTCATGATCTTTTCTTTAGGTAGAACTACTGTGAGTGGTTTAAACTTTGACCCTGATTTCTTTCTTCATATTGTAAAAGGGCAGCAACTACCTCTATTGAAAGATCAACTCATGTCGTCGTTTCAGTGACTCATACAGCTCAGACTGGTGCCGCCACCTCTTCCAAGACTAGAATGATTATCCCTGTCCGATGAGTCTACATCCTTCCCTGAATATCGTCGGGTACTCTTCACTTCCCCACCATTCTTGTAACTGTCACCTGTCATCCGTGCAGGTGTGTCTGCAACCCCCTAAGTAGACTAGAAAGAAAGGTCGGATTTGTCGTATGAGCATTCAGTACTTATATCAGTGAGGTTCCGGAGTGATCCGGTGCCAAACCAAAAGGCATTCTTCTTTTCTTGAAAGACGAAGGAGAAACAATGGTTGATGTTAGCAATGGGTCCACTCCCATATTAGGTAGAAGGTAAGGATGACAGCTGAAACTCCTTTATAGGCCACTTTCTGGATCATGCAGTAACATGCTAGAAGAGGACACGTCTATATATATAACATGTTTTTATTTGCTTCTTGGATAGCATATCCGGGACAATCACTTCTCTTTTGTTACTACTAAAAGTTAGGAATTTCCTTTACTACGTCGTTACTACGATAAGATACGAAAGATTTACTACCACACTTTGCCCATCGATCAGAAATGTTGGGGAACGCCCGTAAGCCTTTGATCCGTCAATGAAGTTTTGCCTGCAACAGAGTGGGGGTGGAGGAAACCCGTACCTCCGAACTGATCCAGTGAAGTAGATGTTTAATCGAAGCAGATACCAGACAAGGTTAGTAACGGGACGGAGGCTAAAGTTTTGAGTCTACGCATATGTCTTTTTCGATTACCTTAGAAAAATACTCTAAAAAAAGGAGCGAAAAAAATGATGATCTAAGATTATTTTTTAGTTCTCTATTATGTTTTTGTCCTTCTTTTGATAGTTTAGAGAAAATAAGAAAAACAAGTCCAATTTAATTTTGTTAAAAAAATAATTAATTATGATAATTTTTAAAAATATTTTTTTCTATTTATAAAAATAATACTAGTATGTTTTTATAATTATGATTAAAATAATCAGTTATTATAAATTTTAACAAATATCTATAAAATTGATTATGAGGTCATTATCCATTATAACGATGGTTACCGAACAAGAAAAATAAATAAAAAAAAGATAAAAAAAGAGAAAAGAAGTAGTAAACGGGTGTATCCGGTATCCGGTGGAAGCCCATTAACGCATCAATGGCCATTTTATGTTGCTCAAATACGACTCAAATACTCAATTCTAAAGAAGACTGTAAACGCTCAAGGCTAAAAGAAAATTACACAAACCCTAACAAAAAAACCACTATATAAAGAAACAATTTAAGAGAGAGAATCAAAAGCTAGGGTTAGGAGGAGAGCGGACAACTTCTGAAAAACAAGATGCAGATCTTCGTGAAAACCCTAACTGGGAAAACAATCACCCTAGAGGTTGAATCAAGTGACACAATCGATAATGTCAAGGCTAAAATTCAGGACAAGGAAGGTAAATACACTCACTAATCTGTGATTTAATTATGTGTTCATTTTTATCCATCATAAGATTCAATCTGAACTATTTCATTGATTTGTTTTTTTCTTGTCAGGGATTCCTCCGGATCAACAGAGATTGATCTTTGCGGGTAAACAACTCGAAGATGGCCGTACTCTTGCCGACTATAATGTTCAGAAAGGTTTGCTTGATCTTTCTCCGCTGTTATGTTATTTAATTAGCTCATATTTTAAACTACTTTTTATGGACGAAACTAATGGTCTGATGATGTTGCAGAATCAACTCTTCATTTGGTTCTCAGACTTCGTGGTGGAATTATAGAACCATCTTTGATGGCCCTAGCAAGGAAGTACAACCAGGACAAGATGATCTGCAGGAAGTAAGTAAATGATTTCGTAACAGTATTTATGCGACAATATCATTGTTAACGCTTAATTCATCTGCTTATTTATGTGACGATGTATGTTACTTCGTTCATCTGTGAATGCATTGTAGTTAAACCTTAATTGGTAGAGTTTATAAATGATTTTAGTTGGAATTAGAAACATCAGATTCCTAATTTTATATCCTTATATAGGGTATAGATACTACACCACTTATGAGTCTGTTGGACAAGGGAACTAAGAAATTGATTCCGGTATCATTTATTAGGAGCTTAAGCTTTAATGTTTTTGAGTCTTTTGACTACTGCTGAAATGATCATTCATGATTTTGTTTTGTTAAGGTGTATGCATTAGCTTCACAGTTAAAACATTTCCTAAAAGTGTAATTCTGCATATGAATGTAAACTTTGTGTACCTTGTAAATATTCTCATGAATCATGAGTGGTTAGGGTGTATGTCTTAGTTTCTTTGTATTCCTGGAAGGAGACTGTAATATTAAGTGTTTTTGAGTTTCACATGCTGAAATTGAAACGTCATGATTTATTAATCAGAAACTTATACTAGTGGTTGCTGTTGTTATTTTATCACCCTTCCTATGTTTGATCCTTATATTTGTGGGGATTTTATAGGTGCTATGCACGTCTTCACCCTCGTGCTGTCAACTGCCGCAAAAAGAAATGTGGACATAGCAACCAGGTATAGTTTTCTATGTTGCTTCCATGGCTGCTCCTCTCCTAGATTAAATAAATGCCATGATGACATTATTGTTTGTGATTTGAAATGCAGTTGAGGCCAAAGAAGAAGATCAAATAGATCTGTTGTGGGACTCTAGTACTGACTGTTACTTTTCGTTGGAGGAATTCATGAAGGGAGTTTAGATGTTAAGATTAGACTTTTGTTCTCATTTGCAGATTTAGTTCTTTTCTTTTGTTTCTGTTGAGCCATAATGGATGGTTGTAAACCTTTTAACTACGGTACCTTCATGAACTTCAATCATATGTCTATTTAGACCTTTTTACTAGAGTATTTTTATGAAATCTTCTCTGTACGTATAAATACCTGAGTTGTGGGGATCTTTTCCAATTTGGTATTCAAAAATGTCATCTCCCTGGTGGTGCCCCTATGTGGTGGAACTCTTTACCACTTGGGACTTGGTTTAAGGAATTGGGGTTTCAGTTATATCTTGATGCTGTTTTTTTGGAGTTTGTGTGAAAGACTTGTATGAGATAGTGAAGGCAATGCCATGAAATACTTCCATTTGGCTTCCGACTTTCTTTACTCTTAAAACAGTATTGTCCTTTCTTTGAGCAACCATGCTAACTCCTGTGGCTTTACTCTTATACCAATTTGCGTTTGTATAGGGTTGAGGTTTTAGTTTATATGTAGGTATCCAGCAATCCATCTGCTAGTTGCTAATGCTTCCAACATATTGCCAACACCAACAAAAACAACTAGTTCAAACTAAGTACAAACAAATTTAACGAAGGGTTTATTGACGTTTAACATAACCAAATATTCTAAAAAACTTCTCACAAATTCACCCGAAGGGTTTATTGACATTTAACAAAATATTCAAAGAAATGCTTACAAAAAAAATAAAAAATAAAATATCCAAGACAAATTCACCCCAGAACTTGGTGCTCCATCATCTAGATAAATCAACGGGTTTATTGACATTTAACAAAATATTCAAAGAAATGCTTACAAAAAAAATAAAAAATAAAATATCCAAGACAAATTCACCCCAGAACTTGGTGCTCCATCATCTAGATAAATCAACGTTGAATCATTACATTAAAATACAAAAATGTAAGGTATCAGATCTAAGTTTTTATAGCTCAAAAAACTTAGATTCATCTAAATCCTCATAGTAGTTATGAAATATTGACGATAAACTAGTTTTTAGTTGAATCTATCTTTCAAAACATACATAATTATGTATATTACAGATAAAATATAGAAATCCATGTAACTTTTGAACTCCGTAATACTGATGAAAACACTTCATCGGAAGTGAATTAAAACAATCATATGCCAAATTGATCTTAGAAAGTATGATTAAAGCTTGAAAACTTATGAAAATTATAATTTTTATGGTGTTTCTAGCACAATGAATGTGTGATTATTTGCTTGTCAGGATTCGTACCTTCATAAGGTTTAGATTATGGCTTGAATGTAAATTTGATTGAATAACTGACTGATATTGTGTTTAATTTAGAACCAGGAACTTTGAATTAGGCTTAGGAAACCGTTAATGGAGTTGAATGAGAAGAGTAAATTAGAGGAAAGAATTAGGAGAGATAAGAACTTGAAGACTAAGTTTATTGTTGAGAATGTATTCTGTTTACAAAATGAGCCTTACTGGACATATATATAAGGGACGATCCACTTGTTTATTAGGTGATCAGTGGGGACCATTTACATTTCACGTATGTACTGAGACCCAGAAGATCACTTTACATTTCTCGCTTCTTTCTACAGACGTCTGATCTGTATTTTTGCATATTCCAGCTTCTTTAGGTGCTTATCTTGTCAGCTACAAATAACTTTTCAATTCCATCATTGAAATCCAAGTTTTCGATATCCAAACAGCTCCTTAACTTAGTTGCTTGACTTCTCAGCTTTCATCTTTACAATCCAGATAGCTGTTTTCTTGTCCTTATGATACGAGATGTTATCTCGTGACTTCAGTTGCTGTCACGTGATTTAAGTATGTTAGTACTTAAAAATTGCTCCTTGGCAAAACAATGTACTGTAGAAGTACTTTTCTTTAGATTCGGAAATCAAAATCGTACAAGACAAGCCTAAACCACGAAAGTAGTCGTTTCGTCCTGCTTCGGTCACAAGGAGAGAGAATGGGTTGATCTTAAGGGAGGGAAACAGAGAAAGTTGAAGGAAATAAGTTTTGATGAATTGTGTGTAGAGGTGTTAAACTTTTGAGAATAACAGATCTTGTAGAGAATGGAAAGTTTGTTCTGTTTTCTGAATGGGATAAGTAGCCTATTTATAATAGTTTGGGAACACACGTTTTCCTTGTAAATAGTGGAGGTAGTAAAGGGATGGAGAGATGGAGGTTGTGGGGATAATGGCCTAACCGCCAATTATGTTTGGGGAAGTTTGTGGAAACCATTATTCCACTATCTCTCTCCTCAATTGCTATAACCGACCACCATTTTGTAACTTTCTCATCATGGGGTGTGCCACACAGCATGCTGCTGAAACCACAAGATCAAAACCCGATGAAGAATCCCTCCATGTAATTGTTTTGATTTCTCGTAGGAGTTAGTGGAGTCATGGACTCAAAATCCGTGAGTAATTCGTGCGCTTGTCGTAAGATAATGTAATCGATAAGTTTGTACCAACACAGTACGACAATGGCCTAGTATTGGCGCTAGTGGCAAAGGGTAATGCTGACACAAGCGAGCGAGAGCAGCAAGCAAGGATGTGCGGCAGAAGCGAATGAAGATGGCGTTAGCGCTACTGCTGCTGGCCTCAGCGCTGACACTATCGCTTGGCCTTGGTGCTTTTTACGGCCTTTGGTATGTTAGATTCGGTGTTGGCATATGGTTCCTAACTGGCATTGGCGTATGGATTAGCACTGGGAGCATAACCACGGCCTTCTTAGGTCTTCTCAGTCGCATGATGTTTAATGTTAGCGTTATGTATGGCTCTTATGCAATGTATATAGAACATATTCAAGGAATTCAGCCGTGGAAGTTTGCGACTTGAGATGATGTTCGATGCGAATTTGCATTTCGATGGTATGCATGTAATTAGCGTTTTCATTCAGAGACGACATAACATGCGTTTCGAATGTTCATAATTTTGCATAATCAGTGTGTTCTGATTAATACAAATATTTTGTATGGACGCACATGAAATAGCGAGGGTTTAGCCGGGTAAAACCCTGAAATTTGTAGGCACATACATATATAAAAGAGCTACAAGGCTAATATAGCTATGAGCTGAATACGCATTTTCAATTCTCTCGTTGAATATAAGACGGAAGTATATATTCATTAATCTAATCTCGAGCCAGGACGTTTATACATATACATTTATTTCATGTCTCTGCGGCTAAGCAAAGGTAATATTAAAATTTTCTCCCTTGTTAAAAATCCACCATCAACATTAAGTCCCCTTCTTAGCGCGGAACAATAATTTGTTTTGTGGTAAGCACTAGATGGTGGTAACGACACTAGGGGAACTTCAAATAAATAGAATTCGTAATACCATGAACGATTACTCATCTTTTCCCACAATATTGCAATAGGTTTGTTATGTCAGCACAGGTCTGTTGGGAAGAAATTGTCTTGACGGTACCTGTTGCGCTAATGGTCATTTTTAGCAGCTACATGCAGTTTTGGGTAGAGCAAGGATGATCGTCTATACGAGCGAAACAAATAGGGGAGTCACGGCCACAAATCTTGTTGTGCTAGAGGCGTGGATGAGCTGTATTTGCATGGGCTGAGCACATTGAACCGGTCATCTGGTGAAGCTTGTCATCCCCCTCTTAACAACGGTCGGTCTTGGAGCTTTGGTCAACAGTCATGCTCAAATCCATTCTCCTCGAGATAAACTTTAGAAAATTTCACATATTTGAATTTTAGGGTTTCCCACCTTTGTCTATTTAAACAAGCGGATGACTTAACCATCTTCACTTTCATTCTTCCCAAGAACTCAGAAAAGCCTTGTCTTGTCACCGCAACATGTATGATAATGATGGTACCTCGAACCAAGGAAGCTTCTGCGTCAAGCGTACTACTTGGATTGCAAGTCCGGTGAATTTCTCTTCATTCCCAAGCTCTTATATGTGTATTATGATTATGATGAAAGCTTGAAGATGATCTGATTATTTTTGTTTTTCCTAGGTCTCTCGGGTCAAGAAGGTACCGCAACGTTGTGTGAAGACTAGGAGTCTCAGAGCAATGGTAAGTAGACTCTCCTTTTCCTCTGAAACAGTCATCTCTGGTCATTTTTTTTTTTAAATGTATACTTGTTTGTTTACCACAGGAGATAGAGATCGGGCATGTTGGGATTAAGGAGAATGAAGAATTTGTACCGGTGAATGATGAAGCAAATATTGATATTGGCTTTAAGAATTTTCCTAACATCATAGCTTATCTTGGGAATGCTGACTTAAGTCTTCCCATTCATGATTATCCCAACGCCGGGTTCCCCTCTGAGTTAAAAATGAACTTCTTATCTCGAAAGCATGAAGTAGTGAGAGTATTTGTTGTGACAAAATGTCATATGGACCTCTACACGAAGATATGAGAAAAGTATAGGAATATCGCTTCAACAGAGATGGTTAAGAGTTATACTCCCATTCTTGTAACAACCATCGTAAGACTCTTCCCTGTTATTTCTGAGATGAATGCCGCGCTTCCGTATACGATTACAGACTCGAAAATCCAGGAATCGGATAAGATGTTGACTACTTGTGAGGGCCTCCGTTTAAACGTAAGCTGGTTGCATCAGCAGTTGGAGAGTGCCAGAGACGCTCATGCATCAACTTTGGCAGAAGGGAAAGCCTTGAAGGAAGAATCATCCAAAATTGAAGAAATGGCCCGAGATCTGCAGACTCGTTCACATAAGTATGATGAGAGATTGGGAAAATTGCACCACCTCAATTACCCTCTACTCAGAGATCTGTTTTAGGCTATAAGATAGGTAGCGAAACATTCCTGTTTTTTTTTTTTATTAGGTTGAATAAAGAATGTTTCAGATGATTTGAATGAATACAACGAGTTTTGAGTTTGAAAGTTCATATATTTTGAGGTTATATTGAACTTGTGAAAGGAGAGGTGAAGGTGTTTAGGCAAAATATACCTTGAGCCATTTACCATTCATGAATTTCCCCACAGCTTCTCTGTTCATATTATCGATCTTGTAATACCCGCTTGGCATGGCTTTGGAGATTACATAAGGCCCTTCCCATTTTGGAGCAAACTTTGGAGCAGACATATCTTGTTGAATATGCTTAGATGTTTTAAGTACCAGGTCTCCTACCTGAAATAATCGTGGTCGTACTGCTTTGTCGTACTCCCTGGAGATTCTGCACTGATAAGCCTTTATGTATATTTCTACTTTGGATCGTCTGGATTCAAGTACATCTAAATATGTTATTCGGGGAATTGGGTATTTCTGACTCGTCCTAATGGACTCCACTTGCTTCTGCGATCCTGGATGATGGAATTTTAATCTCTGCTGGTAGGATTGTATCGGCTCCATATACAAGAGAATATGGTGAGGTCCCTGTAGAAATCCTCGGAGAGGTTCTATGTGCCCACAAGGCCATAGGCAACTGTTCATGCCAGTTCTTGGATGTTCATAAATAGTACGACTTAGAATCATGATGAGAGTTTTTTTGGTGCTTTAGGCTTGCCCATTTGCTTGAGGTTAGTATGGCGTGGAGAATACTTATTTGATGTCATAACTTTTGAGTAATTTTCACATACATTTATTTGCAAATGGAGTGCCAATGTCTATTACGGTGTGCTTTGGTATTCCAAATCTACATATAATATGCTCTTTGATGAAGGCCTCTATGGTTGCTCCAGTCGTGCTCCTGAGTGGTACAAATTCGACCTATTTGGTGAAGTATTCTATGACAGTGAGTATGTGTTCGTGTTGCTTCAACAAGGACGAATTGATTTTAACAATGGTACCCAGTCCCCAACTATAAAATGACCAAGGGATGCTTACCGAGTGAAGAGGAAGGAAAGGTGTGTGAATGAGATTTCCGTGGATTTGACATTGGTGACATTTCTGAACAAATAAGACTGCATCGTCTTCCATTGTCGTCCAGTAGTACTTCTCATGAACTTGGAGAAATAGTTTTCTCTTGCCTTGGTGTTCCCCTTCATGCATTTCTTTCAAGATGGTCTGAATATCTTCTCCTTCCAAACATCGCAACAAGTCTCCGCCAAAGCTCTTTCGGTAAAGAATTCCTTCATGGAAGACGAATCTCTTGGCTTTTCGGAATAATCGTGTCGCTCCCCATTTTTCTTGATGTAAGACATTATATTGGAGATATTTGATATATGGATCCCGCCAGTCCCCAACATGGTGTATAGTTAGTATTTCCGACTGCTGTGGAGGAATCTGACAATTAGAGGAAGATTCTGCAACAATCGGGATTGGGTCTCCATGGTGGGAATTTAATACCCAAGACTTTGGAGATGTCTATACAAGGTTACTACTAGTGTATCTCCACACATTTCACGACTCGATTAAGTTTCCCATGTGTTTCATCATCTCCTAGACATCTTAACAAAGATCCATCCGGGTTTCTATGATATAATAATTCGTGAAACAGAAATAAATTATTTAAATTTTTGAGACTAACCTTTCCTTGTCTATGTGAGTTTCTAAGCTCTTGGATAATAGGCATCCTCTAGTCGTTAATTTGTTCTTCATTAGGCTTGTCCGTCCAGGTTGAAGGCATTGTATGCCTCTGCACAGTGAAAGTCATCTCCGAATCTTCAAACTGAAGTTTTGAAGCCAGAGTTGCTAAGCAATCATCATGTATGTTACTGGTACGTCCCGTATGTATGATTGTTGCTTCGACAAAGTGAGTTAACAACTTTTGTGTTTCCGCCCTATATGTGGCTAAGGTTGGCTCTTTGAGAGAATATGTCTTGTTTATCTGGTTCACTAGTAACTTCGAATCTCCTCTAATTTCAAGACGCGTAATTCCATCTTGTTTTGCTAGCGATAATCCTAGTAGGAAAACTTCGTATTTGGCGGAGTTGTTGATACACTTGTAATTAGCTTGAATGAATATGATAAGACTTCGCTAGTTGGTGAAACTAACATAATACAGAATCTTCCAATATTGTTAATAGGGGTAGTAGAGCCATTGAAGTATAATAGCCAGGATTCTTCTTCAGCAAGTGAGATATCTGGGAATTCTCCGAGTACGTCTTCATGTGATGTAGTATCATCTTCTTCTTGAAAAGATGCAAGCAGGTCTGCGACTGCTTGTCCTTTTATCACTTTTGGGGATACACACGATATGTTAAACTCTGACATCTGTATCAACCATTTTGCCACTCGTCCATGAGAGCAGGTTTTGAAAATAAGAATTATATAGGGTTATCCTTAGCCATCAAGACTAACTTATTCGCCAGTAGGTAATGCCGAAACTTCTGAATGGCATGTACCAAGGATAAACATACTATTTCAACCTTGGGATATCTCAACTCCACATCAGTCCCCATATTGTTTTCTTGAGCTAATAGGGATCCTATGACAACTTCTCTGAAGGATGTGTCGAGGAGTAACGGGTTTCCCGTGGTTGGAGATTTTATAACAGTTGGTGATAACAATAATTGTTGGCGAAATGCATTTTGTTGTATAGACGACTAGACAAAACTTGCCTTTTTCTTTAGCAGGGGTGTGAACAAAGCAACAAACTAAGCTAGTCCGAGAATAAATCGTCGAATATATGATACATTTCCTATAAAGATTTAAACTCCTTTGCAGTGTGTGGTGATGTCATGGTGGTGATAGCTGTGTTTTGTTCGAGTCCACCTTGATCCCTTATGATGTTACCTAAAATCTCAGAAACTTCCCGTATGAGACACCAAAGGCACATTTTAGAGGATTCACCTTTAAACAGTATTTATGAATCTCTCGAAGACTTGACGCAGTACGTCTACGTGGGATTCTCTGGTTTTGGATTTTACTACTACGTTGTCGACATAATCTTCTACTTGCTCGTGCATCATGTCGTGAAAGATTGCTATCATGGATCTTTGGTAAGTACCGCCGGAATTAATTGATCCAAAGGGAATCACTGTGTTATAGAAATTCCCGATAGGGGTTCGAAATACAGTTTTTTCAGCATCGTACTCGTACATTTTTATTTTATTATAACCGCTATAAACATATATGAACGAGAACACTCCGTGTCTGCTAGTTGCGTCTACAAGCATGTCGATGTTCGGGATAGGAAAATGGTACTTGGGGCAGGGCTTGTTCAGGTTCCTGAAGTCTACGCAACACCTTATTTGAACATTCTTTTTCTTGACAGGGACGATGTTACCTATCCATGTGGGGTGTTGGATAGGTTTGATGAAGCCTTCTGCCAGCAACTTCTGAATTTTGATCTTAATTTGTTCCTCGACTTCGTGCCTGAACTTCCTAAGCTTTTGGTTCACTGGATTGGCTTCAGGATCGATGTGTACGTGATGGGTCACAAGTTTATAATCCAACCCTCGTATTTATTTATAGTTACAAGCAAAAACGTCTTGGTATTGTTTAAGTAGACTGATGAGTTTCTTCTTTTCTTCTGGTGATAATGCTGAGCTGACTGAAACAAGTCGTGGATTTTCTTCCGTTCCTACGTTGATGGTTTCGAGCACGTCAGCCGTAGCATCTGTCCTGTCTTGTAATTGTCGTGGCACGTCTTGAACCTCTTCATGGTATGGCTCTTCGTTGTGGTTGCATATATGTGGACGAAGACACTCTTGGTAGGTCTCCCATGTTAATTCCTAATAGCGATGACGGAGGTATACAACCTTTCCCTTATTGTCGCATCTAGTCACAAAGCTACAACCTCTCTTAGCGGGTGAATGATTTGCAGCGCTGGAGGTCCCATAGTGGTATCCAGAGGGTCTAGTGTTGGAAGTCATTCCTGATGACCCGTCTCTTACGACAGGGGTTGATGGTTCATCTGCTATCGATGCCCAGTCAGATAGCGGCGTGCTATAGACTTTGTTGGATGGTTTGACGACGTCGTCTTCTGTATTGAAGAATTCAGCATCATATGTTGAAGTGTAGGGTGATGGTGACGTTGTTAAGCGTATGATTTTACCATTCAGCACTGCCTTCACGCATTGATGATAAGTGGAAGGGAAAAATTTGTTGTCATGTAGCCATGGGAACCCTACTATCATGTGATATTCGAGCTTCTTCGTAATAACGTGGAATTTCACCCTGGACACGATAGGAACCACTTGTAAGTTTAAATAAACATGTCCACAGGAGTTAGTGCGGTTACCTTCGAAATCTTTTATCACTATGGGATATTGTATGATGTGATTCTGCGAGACTTGGAATCGTTGAGTGTCTTGAGTGTAATGACATTGGAAGCCGCTCATGCGTCGATAAGGGACCTTCTGAATTCGAACTCATTGACATAAGCAGTGACATACAGGGCTCGGTTGTGGCTTTCTTCGACTATCATATCCTCCTCGGTGAAAGGGACGTTGTTCATAATCGGGTTGTTTAACATGGTTGTGTCTGCCTCCATCAGGGACGGTGTCAGACGTGTGTTCACGACTATATAATTGAGAGCGGCGAAGGTGTCAACACGTTGGTCCTTGATAAGTGAAAAATATCACACAATTTTTTAATTAGAAACATGGCTTTCTGGTCCACTTGTTTTTCAGTAGTGGTGAAACTCCCAATATTGTATCACGCGGAAGCATCAATCGAAAAATCTATCCATGGTTTTGTATCTCACTTAATCATTCATTATCAAGAGCCCTAGAGTGCCACGATATCGTACTTCTTCAATTAACTTGACAAGGGAAGAAAATAGAGCACTTACCGCATCTTTAGGTCTTGCTAGAATTCTTGCGTTTTTGAGACTCTTGTCTTCGCATCATTTTTCCAAGGTGATTGATGTTTCGACTCCTTCAGTGATACCATTAGTGAGGCTCAGTTTGGTGGTTCCATTGACTGTTGGAGAGGGGATGTGCACATCACCATTGATATTGGCAGAGGAAATGTTGCAAAATTGGTAGTAGTTGAATCTGACCTAAGACCAACCATTTTTGGGTGGTTGAAGAATTGATTTTCAGATGGTTGAAGAATTAGATTCGTGGTCGTTTGTCAGACAAGCAAAATTATTTCAAGTTCTTTCACTTCACAATTATAAATAAGAGTATAGTTGTAAAAACAAATTCGATCCATAGGGAGATATGAGTTTTTATTCGTATTTAAAAACTTATGTAAACTTGGGGGATTTTTTAGTAATTATACTAATTAAGCTAGCAAAAGTTGAATAAAGAGAATCAATAGGTTGAGAGTTCTGGTTAAGGGTTCATCTTCAATCATAAGACATGCACTTTAACTAATAAGAGCATTCTCACTTAATCATTCATTATCAAGAGCCCTAGAGCATCCCATCGAGAGCATACTCCGGTAAATTCCTCATGTCATCACATACCATAACGATGAATATGTAAATACTACTCAAAGAACAACCTAATGCGACGTGTTATCAAGTTTAATCCCTCAAGAATTTTAAGTTCTATGAATTAGGTTAATAAATACAATAGATATACTACGAGTAATCTATTTAACCTAGGTCAAGCTTCTACATGCAATCACATAAAGGTTTTGAATACAATTGGTAATCACAATATGCTACTAATGACAAGGTTCATCAACAATTCCATATCTCAAAACCCTATTCTAGCAATAGATACGCAATTATGCTTATTTAGTAGCGTTTCTAAACAAACTTTCACACAATCATACATGGAGATATTAATTAGTAGAAAAAGACAATAATGATTCGATTAAGATGATAAAACTAATATATTAATTTAGTGACATGTTCATGATATCCGACTACACCCTTAACCAATGAAAGGTTTAGACCGTGTTTGTTATAGTTTTTTAAAACAATTTTCTGTTTTTAAAAACACTGAAAACAAAAAACAGTAAAAAACTTGTTTGGTTGATATGTTTTCTGGAAACGTTTTTTACTTGTTTTCTGTTTTAGAAAACGAAAAAATGAAAACAATAAATCATCGTTTTTACTGTTTTTTTTTTCTTCCTCTCTTTCAGAGACTCGTCTTTGCATTTCTGTGGAGCTCATTCTTCACAGAGTATCTCAGGTAATTAGTTCAAATTCTGATGCGGTACTCTCTCTCTCTCTGTCTTTCTGTAAGATTCAAGTTCTGTTTTAGGGTTTTTTTTTTTGGTGTGTGTGTGTTGATGTTGTTGTTGTTGTTGTTGCAGGCGGCTGAGAAGAGGCCGTATAGACATAAGCCAGGAACAAAAGTGCTTAGAGAGATCAGGAAGTTTCAGAAGAGTACTGATCTTTTGTTACCTGCAGCCCCTTTTATTATATTAGTAAGTAAGAATTTTCGAATTTCTTTTATTTTAGGTCTAAATTTTTGATTTTACTAATTGCTTTGTAGGTGTTTGTTTAAATTCTTGAATGAAAGATTTGGTTCAGTTTGAGTAGAATCTGACCTAGAAATATGTGTATTACCTATTGGGTTTTACTTGAGTAGATTCGCATTAGAGATGAATGCAGCTCCCTACAATGAACCTCAATCTTCCATTGACCGACTCTCCTGTATAAGAATTTCTTTCGCTTGAAATTTGGTGAATGTGCACACTCATGTATCTTTCTGTACTGCAGTCCTGTCAAATGTGATATAGAATTCTATCTTTAGTTGGTTTGAAAGGTTATAGAAGTACTTGTGAAAGTTGTAATGTAAGTACCCTTATAGAACATAAAGACAACGATTACCTAAACAATTGTGCTCTAACTGTTTTGCTGAAAGTTCAAACGACACGACTAGTAGAGATGACTTAGATTGAGGAAACACTATGGATTATCTTAAGTCCAAGACATTGTTGCATTTTTGTTAGGGTGGTAATAAGGTTTGTACCTTATTGTCTTTCTGTTGAATTTTTGGGTGTTTACATTTTTTGCTAATTGTGATTCGATTGAATCTAGTACCAATAATCTTTGGTAGCATTACTAATCTGCAACGTAGGGTAGTTAGAATAAACTAATCCCTGCCATATATTCTGCGTAAGGTTTTATTTATAAAACAAGAAAAGAGCACTCTGAATTACGTTATAGGAATATGCTTCTTCTGCTTCTCATTGTGTGTGACTAAAACATAAATATTGACTACATGATAGTAGTTTTTCTCTGGTTGTATTAGGATACTGTTACACTTGTGATTTCCTGCTACTTGTTGAGTTGAATTTTTCGGCATTTAGATTTTATATTGATTTGCTCGTGTTGAATACTAATTGGGGTAGCACTAGTGAACAAGGGGGATTTTGGCTTGTAGGACACATAGAAAAGTGATATGTGCTTAAACAATGGGGCTGAAATTTGACTCTTTGGCTAATTTTCTTTCACCTTAGAGATGAATGAAGCTCCCTAAATTGAACTTCAATCTTCCATTGACCGACTCTCCTGTGTAAGAATTTCTTTCGCTTGAAATTTGGTGAATATGCACACTCATGTATCTTTCTGTACTGCAGTCCTGTCAAATGTGATATAGAATTCTATCTTTAGTTGCTTTGAAAGGTTATAGAAGTACTTGTGAAAGTTGTAATGTAAGTACCATTATAGAACATAAAGACAACGATTACTTAAACAATTATGCTCTAACTGTTTTGATGAAAGTTCAAACGACACGACTAGTAGAGATGACTTAGATTGAGGAAACACTATGGATTATCTCAAGTCCAAGACATTGTTGCATTTTGTTAGGGTGGTAATAAGGTTTATACCTTATTGTCTTTCTATTGAATTTTCGGGTGTTCACATTTTTTGCTAATTGTGATTCGATTGAATCTAGTACCAATAATATTTGGTAGCACTAGTAATCTGCAATGTGGGGTAGTTAGAATAAACTAATCCTGCCATATATTCTGCGTAAGGTTTTATTTATAAAACAAGAAAATAGCACTCTGAATTACGTTATAGGAATATGCTTCTTCTGTTTCTTATTGTGTGTGACTACAACATAAATATTGACTACATGGTAGTAGTTTTTCTCTGGTTGTATTAGGCTACTGTTACACTTGCGATTTCATGCTACTTCTTGAGTTGAATTTTTCGACATTTAGATTTTATATTGATTTGCTCGTGTTGAATACCAACTGGGGTAGCACTAGTGAACAAGGGGGATTTGGCTTGTAGGACACATAGAAAAGTGATATGTGCTTAAACAATGGGGCTGAAATTCGACTATTTTGCTAATTTTCTTTCGCCTTAGAGATGAATACAACTCCCTACATTGAACCTCAATTTTCCATTGACCGACTCTCTTGTGTAAGAATTTCTTTCACTTGAAATTTGGTAGTGGTTTAAAAGTGTATAATGGGATGTGGAAGGAGTTTTAGTTTTAGAGTCTTGGGATTCAAGTTGTAGATCTAGGGACACATCTTATCAAATATTAATTGGTTCAAATAGTGAAGAAAGCCAGAAAAGTTCAACACCCATCTTTACCTAAACATGTAATCATTTGTAATGGTAACAAATTCATAGTTTTGGTGTGAGATCTGCACGATCGGATGGGTAAGTAAATTTATGTTAATCTTTATGTTATGCAGCAGTTCTGTTTAAATGCTTGTTTTTGGTATGCTTTGATGTTATGCCTTTGTAGTTTTTGCACTTATTTCCTTTTGTTTTGTTGGGCAATCAGATGCAAACCCGGTTGCTTGACGGTGGTGACAAGAGGTTGGGAGTTTAGTTGAAGTTGGATCTATAAAAACATTTTATGTTTTTTAGCTAGTTAACTTTCAGTTTGGAAGTGTTTGGAGTTTCACTGCTTATATCCCTTTTCCCAGATAGTGAAAAGTATTCTAGTTATTGTTTGCATAGTTTAGTCTTCACTTCTTGCTGCCTCTTACTTTGCTTTTTATCAGAAGGCCTTTGACTTTTTATCCTTGTATCCCATGTAGCATGGGTACTGCTAAGTGGACATTCAGTTGGTACATATGAATTCAAGTTATTTAGAGGCAGCTATGCTACTTTTGCTTAAAACAAATTATCATTTGTTCTTATGTGCTTCATACATCAAATTCTCATGTCGTGTCTAACTTCATGTTTGTCATTTACAGGTTGTTGTGTTGAACATTGATTCCCCATAACAGCCTTAGCATATAATCAGTACCTTACTATGATAAAAATTCTTCATTAATATTACTTGTAAATTGATATAAACCTACTTAAGTCTATTAGGTATTGTGTAGTTCAGTTCTGTATATGTGGATATGTATCAGACGTGTTTGGAGTCTTTGAGCAAATGAGATTTTTGGTTTCTGGTGACTGTTTTCTCACACATCCAACATACGGTTTAGTTGGTGTGGTTGTAAATTTTATTCTTTTTGATTGATTTTTGAGTTTGTCAGAGATGCTCAAATGAGATTTCTTGTAAGGTATAACAACTTGAATTTGATGCTTGTGACCATTTAAAAGATCCGCACATTAGACAATTGGATGCAATTCATGTAGCATAGCATGATGCTTGACATAGTTCGGATAAACTTACTGTGATGATATATTTGGGTTGATACTGATTGCTGATATAGTTCGGATATACTTACATATACTTACATATACTTACTGTGCTGATATATTTGGGTTGATACTTACATATCTGATTGCTACTGTTTGTATATTAAGAAAGAAGCAAGAGTAGAGTCTGAAATGTTAAGGTCCAGCATGTTTTTCTTATTTGGGTTTATCGTTATATGCTTAAGTTTTAGATAATATATTGTGTAGAACAAAAGATGACTTCTGCATCAAGTGGTGATAGTATAGATGATGTTCGCACATGGCCACAGTTTATTGTGGATTACTTTGTTGGGTTAGTTCATGAAGAAGCCAAAAATTGGTTACAAACCACTACATTGGAGAGAAAAAAAGGTAGAAATAGACAATGCTATCTTTACTAGGTTTGGTAAGAGATATATTGTTCCAAAGTTGAAAGCCAAGTTCAATCGACTGCATATACTGCATAGGGAATATGCAAGGTTGTTGAGTGATACCAGTATGGGTTGGGATCCAAAAGCAAACACGGTAACCGCAAGTGATGATGCTTGGGAGCGTTACTTGAAGGTAGTCTGCATAAATGTTTTTGTTTAACTATTCATTTAGCTTAAAATATAACTGTCCTTTTAATTGCATTGTGATTCATTATTTATTTATTCATCTTTACTTTGTACATAATGCAGAAATATCCTGGTGCAAAACCCTTTCGTAAAAAGGGGTTAGACAATTACTATATGCTTGGGGAGATATGCAATAACACTACAACATCCGGGAGTATGTCTAATCCATCAACTCGGTGTCCCCTGACTCGGACACCGAAAGAGACTTGGAAATAGAATTTCTTGGCAAAAGGGTACATGTAGAACCCGCTAGCTCTGGAGACACGAGTCACCCTGCCTCACACACACAATCAAATATACAACGACGTGTTTTGGAACTTCTTGTTGATCTTCCACAGCGAATGGCGACTAAATCATCAAGGTTTGATGATGCACTTGTAGCATGGACTGAAAATCTTAAAGCCAAAGCTAAAATTACAAAAATTAAGGTTGAACGTAAGAAGGATAAGGAAGTAACATCTCATGTATGTACCGAGATATCATCTATTGAAGATTGTATCAAGATATTGGACAACATGGAAGGAGTGGACGATGATGTGTATCTCAAAGCCATTGACAAGTTCACAAACCCTGACTATCGGAGGATCTTTAAGAAAATAAAAGAATCAAGGAGAATTATGTGGCTTAAGAGTTTGTAATTGTGTTTAGAATGATTTAAGACATGATTTAGACAGGGAAAGTAGGTTGAGTTTGTAGGACCTAACACATGATTTGTTTATTTATATGGTTAGAGTTTGGCTTATGCTTGATTGTGTTGGTCAGTTTGAATGATTTATACAATTCATATTATATGTTGCAACCTATAAAGATAAAATATTGTGTTAGGCATGAAGTGATCCCTGATCCCATATTTAAAAATTACTTCTCAGATACCAACAATTCTTATTAAGAGTGCAATATTACGATGGAATCCAGAGATGCAAGTTCATCAAGTGACTCATCCTCAGACTCAAAAGGCTCGTTTATGGAAATTTTTATGGTTACGGAGTTGCATAAATGTTATATTAAGATACCAATGATGACATCAATGTTTAGTGGGCGAGAGTTCATTTTGGAGTTGCTGAAAGAACATCCAAGAAGAATGTACAACTTGATGAGAATGGATCCTTTCTACATTTAGGCTGATGTGCTCAACTTTGAGGACCAATGACTTCTTACAAGATGATAAAATCAGTAAGTGTAGAGGAGGCCGTCAGAATTTTTTTGTCCACTGTTAGTCAATCAATGCGCAATAGAGTGATTGCATAGATGTTTCAACATTCGAATGAGACCGTATCCAGACACTTTAAGAAGGTTTTAAAAGGACTGTGTCGCCTTGGATGCCTCATAATTAAACCTCCCAATATAGATGAGGTACCTCCAGAGATTACAACAAATCCTAAATTTATCCATGGTTTGTGGTATGACTCTCGTTCCGATATTACTTGTTAATTTATCTTATATGCACTATTAAGATTTATTTTTCTGTTAAACGAAAACTGTAGGACTCAAATATTATGAGGTGTTTTACAGGATTGTGTTGGTGCTATTGATGGAACCCATATCAGCGCTTGGGCACCTGCTTCTAAAAAAATTCCATTTCGAGGCAGAAAAGTTCAAATCACGCAGAACATAATGTGTGCTTTCTCGTTCGATATGTTATTCACATTTGTATATACGGGATGGGAAGGAACTGCCAATGCTGCAAGAATACTCATGGATGCCATATTGAATGAAGAAAACAAATTTCCAATGCCTAAGGAAGGTATTGAATACATATTACTATAGTTCATGTTAACTTACATTTAATACTTGAAATGTGTTTGTTGAATTGATGAAGTTATCAACTGCTAATGTGAATGTAGGAAGATATTATGTTGTTGACTCCGTTTACACAAACACGCCTGGGTTTCTCACACCTTACCGTGGAGAGCGGTATCAGTTGCGTAATTTTAGGGGAAGAAGTCGACAGGCAAAGGGTCCTATGGAATTATTCAATCATAGGCACTCCTCTTTACGTAATGTTATTGAACTTTTTTTTGGAATGTTGAAGAGTCGGTTTTCGATTTTGAAATGCATGCCAAATTATCCACTTCGAAGACAACGACTCATTCCCGTAGCATGTTGTACTTTACAGAACTTTATTCGTTTGAATTCAAAGAATGATGAAATATTTAGTCAATTTGTGGCGAATGATCTCATAGTGGCAGATAAAAAAGCACAAATACTAGTCAAGAAAACACAACAATTGACATTGATATAAGTGCGGCGAATATTGAGTTGATGAACAATGTTAGAGATGACATAGTAGGGACAATGTGGCTTTATCATCAACATCGACATCATCACCAACGCGCTTAGCTTGTACAAATATAAACTTGTTGAAATGTGTGAAGTATTTGTGCAAGCTTATAACTAATTTTGAATTTTTTGAAAAAGGCTTATAACTAATTTTTGATTTATCAATTTTAACTTATAACTAATTTTTGAAAAATATGTTTTTAAAAACAGTCCTACCAAACAGCTTTTTAAAATTTATTAGAAAATAAAAACGAAAAAAAGGGTATGTTTTAAAAACACTAGAAAATGATTTTTAAAAATTGTTTTTAAAAATCATACCAAACACGCCCTTAGCTACTCATGGATTTCTTAAAATCCATGGAAAAATAATAAGTAGAAATGTAAAGCAAAACCTAGGTTGTAGAAGAGTCTCTAACTCCAAAGCTTCTTCTCTTCTCCCCAAAAGATATAGTATGATCCCCGATATCATAGTTTTAATTAGAAGTGTCTCTTATATAGTATTTCAAAGTACAGAAGAACCCCAGCTCAAATCTCAGTCAAAATAGGTTCCAAAAAGATCAAACCCATGCATAAAAGAGAAAAATCCGCAGCAATCCGAGCCTGGTCGTCCAAGTCTGGCCTACCACATTCCTTCCCAATCCTCCATTCCGAGTGACGAGAAAACCACTTTCTTCTAAATTTCATTCGGCCAAGTCTGGCCGACTGTTCTTCTTCCTAGTCGTTGGGGCCTGGCTGACTAGCCTTCTTCGTAGTCGTCCGGGTCTGGAACTACTAGCCTTCTTCGTAGCCCGATTCTAGACTACTAGCCTTCTTCCAAAAATTAACAACCTGAAAATTTGGGGATCAACCCAAAATATAATATATACAAATGACAGTTCCAAAGTTATATTTTGGCACCACGGAGACACTGAAACTATCAAAAATAGAGGATTACCCCCAAACCAAGTTTTTACTACACCATGAAGTGTGTAAAGAACATAATATGGAGATAATATTGGGATTGAGGAAGTATCAATTGGTTCATGCACGATGTCAAGAAATGGTAAGTCCTTTGGTACTTGGATGCAAAGTGATCCAACAAAACTTGATAAGCACATAATTCTAACCCTAAATTAGGTAACTTTTGGAAGTCTAGGGGTCTAGAAACATCCTCTAAGTTGAGTGAATGATCTTGTGAGATAAATTCATCTATGGAATTAAGCAAATCATCCACACAATCATCCACAGTGTCAGCTATATATTCTGTCTGGGACAGAGAGTCACCACAAAACTGATCATCATCAACAAATAATCTTTGGCATTCAAGAACACTCTCAATCTTTGTTCCAAACTAAGCGGTCTGTGTTTATAATACTTCTCATATATCGTTTGAGGTAATTCTTGACTTACCATATGTGAAGAAAGAACTACCTTATTCCGTGATGCATACATATATTCCCTAAGTGTCATCTTAGATGACGTCTCCTAAGAAGGAGTCATCATCCTCAGAAAAGTACCTTAAAAAATACTAAAACAAAAAACAAGTAAAAAGGAAAAAGAAATCCTAAAATAAAATTGAAATAAAAATACTGTAAAAAATAAAAAATAAATAAAATAAAAAATAAAATAGAATCCAAACTACGATTAAAAAATCAAAAATACTAATTACAATATTCCACAACCGCTCCCCGGCAGCGGTGCCAAAAATTGGTAAAATTCTGGAAAATCTATATATAATAACCGCAATCGCACGTTGTCTAACTGGTATACATTCGAATATACGGGTCGAATCCACAGGGAGCGGGAAAATACTACAATCAATATCTCTAACAGACTAACCAGAAAAGATGTATTTGGATTTTAGAATTTAGAATGAAATAATAAAATAAACTAAACTAGAATTATACAATGACGGAATCAGTAACTAGGGAATTTGGTTTCCACCGATTTAATCATGCAAAATTCATACAATTTCCAATTGTATTTTCTATAATACTCGAACAAATATTGGAATCAACCTCATATCTCGGAAAATATTTTAATAAAATCCTAAATGTTTAGTTTCACCGATGCAATTTCCTTCTCTCCTAAAGTAACAATTCTAAAGTATTATTTATCAATCCTAAAGCATATACAGTCAAAGAATTTAACCCAAGCACGGAATATCAATTGAAAGTATAAACAATCAATAAAATCACATAAATAAATTATGAACCAAGCAATTTGTATGAAGAAAATTACTAATCATTGAATCGTACGGAAACGTTATAACGGAGTTCACATGAATATACAATTAAAATTGGTTTCTACCTAAAACCCTAGTCAAAAATCTAGCAAAACATGGAGATGGATTTCTTAAAACTCATAAAAATAAATTAGAAGAAATTAAGAAATTAAATCGTTAACCGTTGTTACCCAGTAAACAATCTTCTTCCCTCTTCTCATCCCTGTCCGGTACGGTACTGTTCCTCCAGTTACTTTCTTCACAACCGCCGAACACCTCTCCAACCCCGTCAGAAGCCAAAACCAGAAAAACTCCCCCTCTGTTAAATATTGAGAATAACAAAGCTTGTAAGAGAATGGTAAGCTTCTTCTGTTTTCTGAATGGGCTAAGTAGCTTATTTATAATAGTTTGGGAACACACGTTTTTCTTGTAAATAGTGGAGGTAGTGAAGAGATGAAGAGATGGAGATTGTGGGGATAATGGCCTAACCGCCCATTATATTTGGGGAAGTTTCTAGAAACCATTATTCTACTATCTTTCTCGTCAATTTCTATAACCGAACACTACTTTGTAACTTTCTAATCATGGGGTGTTGCCACACCGTATGTTGCTGTAACCACCAGACTAAAACCCCATGAAGAATCTCTCCATGTAATTGTTTTGATTTCTCGTAGGAGTTAGTGGAGTCATGGACTCAAAACACGTGAGTAATTTGTGCGCTTGTCGTAAGATAATGTTATCGATGAGTTTGTGGCAACACAGTATGAAAATGGCCTAGTATTGGCGCTAGTAGCAAAGGGTAATGCCGGCACAAGAGAGCGAGAGCATCAAGTAAGGATGTGGGGCAGAAGCGAGTGAAGATGGCGTTTGCACTAGGCTGACATTGGCACTAGCGCTGGCCTTGACGCTAACGTTGCTGATGCTGGCCTTATCGCTGGTGCTGGTGCTACCGCTTGGCCTTGGTGTTTTTTCTGGCCTTTGGTATGTTAGATTTAGTGTTGTCATATGGTCCCTAACTAGCATTGGTGTATGGATTAGCACTGGGAGCATATCCATGGCTTTCCGAGGATTTCTCAGGCGCATGAGGTTTAATGTTAGAGTTATGCCTGGATCTTATGCAATGTATATAGAACATATTCAAGGAATTCAGCAGTGGAAGTTTGCGACTTGAGATGATGTTTGATGCGACTTTGCATTTAAATAGTATGCATCTCATTAGCGTTTTCATTCAGAGACGACATAACATGCGTCCGAATCTTCATAATTTTGCATAATCAGTGTGTTCTGATTAATACAAATATTTTGCATGGAGGCACATGGATTAGCGAGGGTTTAGCCGTGTAAAGCCCTGAAATTTTGTAGGCGCATACATATATAAAAGCACTATAAGGCTAATGTAGCTATGAGTTTAATACACATTCTCAATTCTCTTGTGGAATATAAGACGAAAGTACATATTCATTAGCCTGGTCTCGAGCCAGGACGTTTGTACATATACATTTATTTCATGTCTCTGCAGCTGAGCAAAAACAGTATTATAATTTTTTCACTTGTCAAAAATCCACCATCAACAAGGTGATAATCGATCTTGATTTTATATTTCTTTTTAGTTTTCTGCTGCATGCACTAATGGTTACCAGTTACAGGTAGATGTGATGTTTTGTTTTCTATAATTTCGTTAATTAATTTTGAGATTTCAAGTTTGAAATCGTTATCTATCAAAAGAAGAACCAAGTTAAATGGAAAGAAAAAAGATAGGTACACATATAAAAAAGTTTGATTCTGGATTTTATGTTAACCTTTTTTTTAATACTAATATGTATTTTATTGATGATTAAAAAGCAGATAAATCTGCTTGAATAAATTCCCCAATTCTTACAGGGAAGGAGTTATTCCAATATGTTTTTCTAATAACTCAATAGAATTTTGTGCAGTTGTACGACTACATTATCTTCTCTCTTTTAACAAAAGAGCATGTCCAAGAATCAAAATACTTAAGTAAATATATACAATCTTCAATTATATTATTATGGATCCAATGAACTGCGCCTCTACTTCCATTCACTGCTTGCACAACATTGCTACAGTCTCCCTCAAACTATCAAAAATAGAGGATTACCCCCAAACCAAGTTTTTACTACACTAGGAAGTGCGTAAAGAACATAATATAAAGTTAATATTGGGATTGGGAAGTATCAATTGGTTCATGCACGATGTCAAGAAATGGTAAGTCCTCGGGGTACTTGGATGCAAAGTGATCCAACAAAACTTGGGAAGCACACAATTTTAACCCTAAATTAGGTAACTTTTGGAAGTCTGGGGGTCTAGAAACATCCTCTAAGTCGGGTGAATGATCTTATGAGATAAATTCATCTATGGAATTAGGAAAATCATCTACACAATCATCCACAGGTTCAGTTATATATTCTGTCTGGGACAGAGAGTCACCACAAAACTGATCATCATCAGCAAATAATCTTTGACATTCCAGAACTCTAAATCTTTGTTCCAAACTAAGCGGTCTGTGTTTATAATACTTCTCATATATCGTTTGAGGTGATTCTTGACTTACCATATGTGAAGCAAGAACTACCTTATGCCGTGACGCATACATATATTCCCTAAGTGTCATCTTAGATGACGTCTCCTAAGAAGGAGTCATCATCCTCAGAAAAGTACCTTAAGAAATACTAATACAAAAAACAAATAAAAAGGAAAAAAAATATCCTAAAATAAAATTAAAATAATAATACTGTAAAATAAATATAATACAAAATAAAATAAAATCCAAACTACGATTAAAAAATCAAAAATACTAATTACAATATTCCACAACCGCTCTCCGACAGCGGTACCAAAAATTGGTAAAATTCTGGAAAATCTATATATAATAACCGTAATCGCACGTTGTCTAACTAGTAGAGAAATGTCAGTTACTCTTTAAATTTCTTTATGATATTATAATCATATAAAAAATGCTGAATACATTTTCATAGAAAGTGCATAATCCTAAGAGGGATACCGATCTTTCAAAAACCTTTCTAATTCTAACTATTCTGACTGTTGTTATTGTCAAAATTTTAAATAACCTTATAAACAGACTTTACTGAAAAATGTTGTTATTGTCAAAATTTTAAATGACCTTATAAACAGACTTTACTGAAAAATTACCATCACGAGTATGTTTCATACCATGGCTAGGATTTCTAATCCTAGATATGCTTCCGACAATGCTAGTATCAAATAAGACACTAATAATACTCATATCTCACTGTTTGATATCTTTATCTATAAGTTAACTGAGTAATAACTAATAGTAATTAATTTATGTAGTTAAAAGGGTATCATTAGCATTTGTAGGGGTATAGAGAGGAAGAGCCTTCCTATGTTTCGGAGGGTACCGCTTTTGCTGCTCTAATCCGCTTTTAGTCAAAGTGGTTTCTGTTAAGCAGCCTGACAATCAATTTACCATACTCTAGAAACCAATCCAAAAGTTTTGACCATCTCAAACAAGTGGCCCTACAGTTTGATCGACAGTTGGTATATAAGTTGACCGATTGAAGCAAAAATATACCTCAAACAATACAAACAGTACAAACCGTCAGATTACTGAACTTTACCCAAATGAACGGCTATACTTTGCACAGCAAAATCTTCAACGTCCCACGCACTATGTTAAGTTGTAAACTACGTGAGAATATAAAAAACACAGCAGAATTTCTAAATTTTGGTGATCAGATATTAACCGTCCAAACCCGAATTAGTAGGACCCATTTCTCATTTCTTTCACCATACTCTGTTTGTTTCTCTTATCGTCATACTCGTACAGCACCAGCCTGGTTACAGCCCCTTCTTGAGAAGGGGCCAGACGCCCCCAAACCCCTATCTCTCTAATCCCCCTCTCTCTCTCTCCAACGTAACTATCTTCCCATCTTTCTCTCAACCTCAATGTCTGAAACATCTACACCATTAACGTCTACCCAGTCTCATCAGACGTGCCATGGTCGAAGAATCATCAACACCAGTTTCATCACCATCAGCATCATCAACATTATCACAATCATCAGTAAGCAATATCATATTACTATTTTCAATAGCAGATTTAACAACCCTTACTTTCATTTCGTCGATCCTTCTTCTCTCACTTTTTTCAATCTTTTTCATTCTCCATTTCTGTTTAAAAACTCAGCAATCTCAACATCTTAAGGATTTCAATTCTCTCTATACAGTTAGAATCCTTTTCGTTTCTTTCATTTCCTTTTGGGCTATCAATGATATATTACGTCTTCCTTATTTAATCCCACCTTATTTTCTTTCATTTTTGTATAAGTTTCCTTCTCTTACTCAACAAGTTAATCTCTGTAAAGCCCATATAGTATTATCTCAAGGGTTTTTTCAACCTGGGTTTTTGATTGTTCTTCTTTTTCTTGTCAATATTTCTGCTAAAAAGAAAATTAAAAATAATAATTTCTGTAGAGCTATTTTGGTTTTTTTTTCAGTTTGTATTCCACTTTTGGCCTTACAAATTTTCTTTATTTTCTTTTCTAGTCGATTGATTAATTTTCCTGAGATCTTATTCAGAGGATTTCAATTAAACGGTGTTGATGGGAAGGTAATATGTACGTACCCATTGATGAGTACTATTGTTTTCGGAATATTTGTAATCATTTACATGATATTATTTACATCCGCTTGTTGGAAAGTTTGTTCTATCGTGATCAATAAAGGCTTGAGGGTCAGAATATATCTATTGATGATTACAGTCTTGGTTTCAGTTTCCGCGCAAATTCTAATTCTTACTGCCTCAGCACTTTGGAAACCACATGAATTAGCATTTGATTGGTTAGGATTTTTTGTATTTCTCGGCGGATTATTATGTGCTGTTGTTGGTGAGGGTATTTTGGTCATTAAGCCTATTGCGGATGCTTTAGCCGTTGATTGCCACTTTTACCGCTGCAATAACGATTACTGGTTGTAATGATGAACACTGTATGGCTAATTGACTAGAGTTAAACGTCAGATTTTGACGACGACCAGAAGAGGTATGGGAAGGAGAAGGAAGCGTAACCTCCCCAAAGGTTTTAACGAAATTCACTTGGTGTGGTCATACTTTGGGTTGTCAGCTCGAGGTTGGCCGTTTTTTCCGTTATTAATTTTCTTACGACTTACGATTGAATTCCGCGATGAAAAATGTAAAGAAGAACAAATAGAAGATGAGAAAATTTGACTTATTTTTATTTGGTTGACCATTTTGTACGACTCTATAGTCTTATGTATATATACTCCGTATATACAATACAGGTGTAAAGAGCTATTGGAACCACCAACTCACAAGTCACAATCCGACGAGTAAAAATTATACCAGGTTAGAAAGCGAAGGTCTGTCGGTGTCCTATTATGGTTGCCGGATCCGCTCAATTTCGTCAATTTGACGCTTACATTACCGTACTTTTCTGTTCAATTTCCTATGTGGGAGTTTATTCATGACATTGTAGGATATGTAATGAAACTTTTGAAGCTGACTCATATGTGATTTTCTTTTTCCTTTTCTTTAGTTTTGTTCTTTGTTTTGTTTTTACGAAATTAAACCAACCAACTTTTATTAGAAATAACTTAATTGTTACATTTAAATAGGGTTTTCCTCGCTAAGAAATTAAGTGGCTTTTCAGCAAACCGAGAAAGTTTTAAAAAGCTTAAAAAAATATTATTTATTTATTTATTTCGTTAAAAAGGTTAAATTCGTATATAAATCAAAAACTGAACTTATAACCATCACTTCATTTTACATCGATTTAATTTAAACAACTATACCATCCCAATTGAGTAAGATATTGCTTATAGGAATTGAGTAAAAAACATCCTCATTAGAGGAACATAATATCACAGCAGACTTAACTTTAAGGATCAATTCCTCACTAATTATGTCTACCCCAAATACTCTATTGTTTCTTTCCTTTTACACTAGCCACAAAATTGGTTAAGGCAGTTTTTTCCCCCAAAAAATTTATTTCTACAAGTTAATATTTGTTGAGCCCATGACTAAAAGTTCTGCAGTAGAGTATTATGCAGCCTCCATCATATTTTAAAAGCCTTGATGAAATAAAACCATACTTCTTGCATATATGGACACTGGTAAAACTGTTGATTCTGCAACAATAGAAAGCTAAACAGAAGAATTTGTTAAGGTTAATGAAATCTCTGATTGATACACACACAATGGACAGAGCCAAATTGTCCTTAACACAATAGTCCGCGGGTACTCCTCAAGAATGAGAGATGCTATACTCCCACAACGGAGATGTGTCCAGGATAGAACTATCCGTTATGACTAGTATAAGCACTATACTAGTCACCCTCAAACGAACTCAACAGCAATTTAGATGGAAGGGAAATAAACAAGCAGTACGCAAAAAAAGCAAGAAGACAGGAAAAGAAGACAGGATAATAGCTGCTTCTGGAGTGAGTTGAAATGAAGAAATTAATTTTCTTTTATAGGCAGAAGAAGAGAGTATCTTTAATGAGTATTGATTGAAAATCAACTCCGTGCATGAAGCACAAACATAAATCTTGAAACGGTCAAAAATTTATTTACTCTTTAATTCAGCTCAAATCTCGACGGGTCAGACGCCTCCCATATTTAAAACAAACTTTAATTTAGTTTTAAAATCTTTAAGGAAATAATTTATGTTCAAAAAATGGTAAGTCTTGGTTGGCCCGCAGCCGCAGCTACGCCCGCAACCATACTCATCCCGTAGCCACAGCCACAACCGTAGCCGTAGCCGCAACCGCAAGCGCAAGAGCAAACGCACCCGCACCCTCACCCGAGCCCGAGCGTGCGTGCTTCAATGCGAAGCACCGTGCGTGTGTGAAAAGTATGGTTGCACCAACTAGCCCATATCCTTAGTCCTCTCCCAACCACAAAATAGTCTAAACCCCTAAGGGCCCTCCCTTAGATGCAATTTTCTTGGTAATAAGGAGAGCAATCATCTTTAATTTCTCCAATGTGGGACTAAAGGTTCATTCACAAAAGTGAAAATGAGATAGTGTTCCTTAGTGACTACTTGGTCCTAAGATCCAATACCACCAAGACTAAAAACAAAACATAATAATAGTTCATTTTCTTCAACAATCCCCCACATGAATGAAAACCCGTTGAAAATCAGAAATCAGAAAGCGAGAAATACCACTTTAGGCAATAGGTGTCCATAAGGTCTTGAACCTTTGGTTAGTGAGAAATTACTGGAACTACTTGATGGACAGTGAACGCGATGTCTTGAACTGCCATCGTTTGGTGTAGTTCATCAATAACTTCCACGCGTGATATCACTCTAGGTGCTGTCAAGTTCGTGCCGTTGTGTCCATTTTGGCCCTGGACGTATCCCGTTTCTCAGAATGCTCTAGAGAATCAACTCAATTCTCATAGGAAGCGGCACACTTCCTCATTCAGATAGGTGAGTTTTATCAAGAGTGTTTACTGCTACACCCCACTTCAATCTTAAATTGAAACTATAAAAATCATTAAGACTTAATAAAAAGGCATCCTTCATATACAGTCACATTATCACGTCTACACCATATGAAAGGGACAGAGAATGAAATTCTCTGATAGTGTTTCCTTTAGTCCACCACAAATTAGTTGTCTCATTCAAAACCTTGATATTGGGATCTCCAGTCAGCAAGGTTGAGTATCCTTCATGGAAAGTTTACTTGATGAGCTTAATCCCCATCCCCCTCGATGCATTACTAACTATCTCCTTGGAAAAACCTTTCGTCAAAGGGTCCGAGATATTCTCCTTAGACCTCACAAAGTCAACAGAAATAACGCCAGTTAAGATTAGTTGTTTTAGGGAATTGTGTCTTCTACGAATGTGTATAGACTTCCCATTATAGTTGATTTTTTAGCATTAGCTATGCAGCTTGACTATCACAATGTATAGATATAGTTGGCACAGGCCTATGCCAAAGAGGAATGTCTTCTAAAAAGCATCTTAGCCAAGCGGCTTCCTCTCCTGCTTTATCTAACGCAATAAACTTCGATTCCATAGTGGATCGAGCTATACATGTCTGTTTGGAACTCTTCCAAGATACAGACCCGCATGCTAGAGTGAACACATATCCACTCGTAGACTTAGAGTCCTCTGAGTATGATATCTAGTTTGCATCATAAAATCCTTCAAGGACTGCAGGGTATCTCTCATAGTTTAAATAAAAGTTCAAAAGTGTACTTCAAGTACCTTAACACTCTAATAAGTGCATCTCAATGCTCCTGCCCTGGGTTACAGGTATACCTACTCAACCTACTCACATCATAAGCAATTTCTGGTCTCGTCCAATTCACCAAATACACCAGACTTCCTATAAAACGTGAATATTCAAGTTGTGAAACTCCATTACCCTTATTCTTTTTGAGTCTACAACAAGGATCATACGGAGTACAAGCAGGTTTACAAGCAAACTGGTTATATTTTCTAAGCACAGATTCAACATAATGAGATTGACTAAGACTATATCCATTAGAATTTATTCTAATTCATCCCTAAGATCACATCAGCGGGGCCTAAGTCTTTCATGTCAAAGTTCTCATTTAGCATGCTCTTTGTGGAATTAATTACATCCATGTTTGTACAAAGTATAAGCATATCATCAACATACAAGCATACAATCAACAAGCATCATTCACAAGTTTAGTATAAACACACTTGTCATATTTATTGATTTTAAAACCACTAGAAATCATTACATGATCAAATTTTTCATGCCACTGTTTAGGTGCTTGTTTCAAACCGTACAAAGATTTTTTCAGTTTACAGACTTTGTTTTCACAACCTTTCACTACAAATCCCTCAGGTTGGTCCATATAAATTTTTTCATCTAATTCACCATTTAGAAAAGTTGTTTGTAAATCCATTTGTTGTATCTCTAAGTTATGAATGGCAACAATAGCAACTAACATCCTAATGGAAGTAATTCTCGTAACAGGTGAATAAGTATCAAAGAAATCTACACCTTCTATCTGTTTATAGCCTTTAGCTACTAATCTAGCTTTGTATTTTTCCATAGTTCCATCTATCTTACGTTTCCTTTTGAAGATCCATTTACAACCTATGGGTTTAACCCTAGAGGTAAATCTACAATCTCCCAAGTACCATTATGTATAATGGAATCCATTTCACTAATGGCGGATTCTTTCCACCATGAAGCTTCAGAAGAAGTCATGGCTTCTCTATAAGTATGTGGATCAGTCTCAGCTAAGCATGTTATGAAGTCTGGCCCAAAAGATTTTTCAGTTCTAAGTCTTTTACCTCTTCTAGGCTCAAATTCAAATTCATCTTCCTCTAAAGGTAATGTCTGACTAGTCGAAGGGATATCTAGGGGATCAACACATATCATGCGAGAATCAGATTTCAATGGAAAACATTTTCAAAGAACACAACATCCCTAGATTCCATAATAATATTCACACCAATTTCAGAAATGTCAGAACTTATAACCATAAATCTATATGCAGTACTATGTTCAGGATACCCTATGAAGACATAGTCAACAATTTTGGGTCCTATCTTGGCTCTCTTAGGTGGAGGAATGAACACCTTATCCAAACACCCCCACACTTTAAAGTATGCATAAGAAGGTTGTCTACCTTTCCATAACTCATACGGAGTTTTGTCTGATCCCTTAAAAGGGTACTCTGTTCAAGAAATAGCAAGATGAGAGGACGGGGGGGGGCCCCCCCCCCCCCCGCACACACAAGTTTACAGGTAATCATGAACTGATTAACATGGCATTCATCATTTTGTTAAGGGTTCGGTTTTTTCGTTCATCCACACCATTAGATTGTGGTGAATAAGGAGGGGTTACTTCGTGTATAATGCCGTGTTCTATGCAAAAATATCCTATAGGAATTACATACTCACCACCACGGTCAGACCTAACAGTTTTAATGGTAGCACTCATTTGGTTTTCAACTTCTAGTTTATACATCTTAAAGGCTTATACGACATCATCCTTACATTTCAGTAAATATATGTGACATTACCTCGTACAATCATCTATAAAAATGACAAACCATTTCTTACCACCTCTAGTTTGAACTGATTTCATGTCAACTAGGTCTGAATGAATTAATTCTAAGGGTTTAAAATTTCTCTGAATATTTTTCCTATATGGTTTTTTAGCATATTTTTCATTGACTTAAAGTTTTCATATCCAAGTCTACCATGCCAAACATTCAATGACACACAAACATAAGAAGAAGAATCAATTTTATAAATTTCGATAGAGGTTACATTTAGTTTGTAGAGACCCTCAGTCTTATAACCCTTTTCTACATAATCCTTACCCTTAGTGACAATTACTTTCCAAGATTCAAAAATAAGTTTAAAACCCTTATCATCTAATACACCACAAGATACAAGATTTTTGCAGATGTCTGGAACATGAAGAGCTTCATTCAATGTGAGAGTTTTGCTAGAAGTGAGCTTTAGCCCAACTTTGCCTTTTACCGCAACCTGTGCTGCGGATGAGTTACCCATGTAGAGTTTCTCCCCTTCCCCTACCTTCTAATAGGAACATATCTCTTTTTCCACAAACATGCTTGGTAGCACCAGAGTCTTCCCACCAGTCTCTCACATTGGTTACCAAATTGACTTCAGACATCGTGCCAGAAAACTCGTTCTTGTTGTTTCAACAGAATTAACATTGTTTTTCTTATTATTAAAGTCCTTACGTTTTCTACAGTGCATTGCCATATGGCCAGGAGTTCCGCAAACATAACAGGCACCTTTAATTTTACCAATGCTAGATTTGGGTTTCTAAGACATACCTTTCTTGTGATGACCAGGCTTAGGGTTACGTTTGCTGCTGTCGCCCTTTTCAGTATTGGGAAACTTTTGTTCAATTACATGAGCCTTGTTGGATATATCCCTTGCGGAAGATACGTTCTTGTCTTTGGAGCAAAGTAATTCTTCTGCTTGAATCTTCTTACCCCAATCAACCATACTGACCAGTTTCATGTCTCAACCTTCGTTTGTATTCAGACCAAGAAGACGTTAATTTCCAATCACAACAGACACTTGAAACGTTTCATCTATCATCATACCTTTAGCAAGAAGTTCATTTATAATACGCTGAAGTTCAAGGAATTGACCAACCACAGATTTTTCATTTGACATTTTGTATTCCAGGAACCCGGCTACTAAAAACTTCTTACTTCCAGCAGTTTCAGCTTCATATTTTCTTTTAAAGCAGCCCATAAACCTGAAAGAGAATAGATCACAATCAACTATGATCAAAAGCAATAAAGTTTTCTTTTGCATTATAAAAATCATACAATGCATCTTCTAAACAGTTCAGAATATGATTTTTAGTCATATAGTTCTGTCTAACCCAACTTTCCAACTCCCTTTCATTTCCAGCATCATTCAAAGTCTCATCAAAAGATTTTAGAACTAATTCGTCTAACATATGAAAACTCAGAAAGAACAACATCTTGGATTGCCATCTTTTGAAATCTTTGCCACTGAATTTTTCTGGTCGGTCCACATCATTTTTTACCCATTGTTACAGAAGAAGTATATGTATTGTGTTAAGATTGTTGATTCTGTAACAATAGAAAGCACTAAACAGAAGAAGTTGTTAAGGTTAATGAAATCTCTGATTGATACACACAAAATGGACAGAGCCACCTGCTCATCAAATTATCCTTAACACAATAGTCTGCGGGTACTCCTCAAGAATGAGAGATGTTATACCCCCACAACGGAGATGTGTCTAGGATAGAACTGCCCGTTATGACTAGTATAAACACAATACTAGTCACCCTCAAACGAACTCAACATCAATTTAGATGGAAGGGAAATAAACAAGCAGTGCGCAAAACAAAGCAAGAAGAAGAGAAAAGAAGACAGGATAGTAGCTGCTTTTGGAATGAGTTGAAATGAAGAAATTCGTTTTCTTTTATAGGCAGAAGAAGAGAGTATCTTTAATGAGTATTGATTGAAAATCAATTCCGTGCATGAAGCACGGACATAAATCTTGAAGCGATCAAAAATTTATTTTCTCTTTAATTCAGCTCAAATCTTGTCGGGTCAGACGCCCCCCACATTTAAAACAAACTTTAATTTAGTTTTAAATTCTTTAAGGAAATAATTTCTGTTCAAAAAAAGGTAAGTCTTGGTTGGCCCCCAGCCGCAGCTACGCCCGCAGCCGTAACTATCCTGCTTCTATTCGACTTAATCTAATTCAGATCGTTCTAAGAGATTTGCTAAAACTGTAACTAGTTGCCTTCTGGAAGAATAGAAGCTGGTTTAGAAACAATCTAAGTGGAGCCATCATGCTTTTTGTTTGCTAGATTCAGTAGGTTTGATTTGGTTGAGTCGGCCTTGTTTGTGTATGTTTAGAACCCCTTCCTGTTAGGATTTATTTTCTTAGATTTTTTTTGTAAATTAATTAGGAATTTTTTTTTTTTTTTTTTAGAAAATGTCGAGCTGGTATTATGAGGACCAATACAATGAATATCCGACTGGATTTCAAAATAGACATTATCCATACTATCAACATAGTGTGGATAGTACTTGGGACCACTACCAACCTTCTGAAGGTTATGGTTCATACCAAGGTGATCCCAATTACTATTCATACATGCACCCGTCTTTTGAACATAAAAATGAGCAAAATTCGAGTTCTTTGTCTTGGAGGGATGACCTAGAGCAGTTGCAACCTCGTAATCATCATGAACCTATTATGCCTCTAGAAGAATCACTCAAGAAGTTATCTGAGATGACACATAGGTTTGAATTAAGTGTGAGGGGAAAAAATAGTAGTCCAACTCTTTTTCAAGAAGAACCACTCAAGTTGTTGCAACCTAGTACTTATCATGAACCTATTATGCCTCTAGAAGAATCACTCAAGCAGATAGCCGAGAATACAAAGAAGATAGCTGAGACTACAAGGAAGATGATTGAGGATAGAAATAGTTTCATGTTAAGTATGAATGAAATATCTGCAAAGAATAGTATTGCTCAAAATGATCTTAATTGCCAATACAATGTTTCCACTTTTACCCTTGATAATAATGGTGAATATTTACCTAATTTAGAGGATGGGGTTAGAATAGAAGACACTACGTATTTAGAAAAAGTTCAAACATCTTCATATTATTATGATGATGATTATAATGTTGATGAAGAAATCCGTAGTCATAATGACGAGGAAATTGAGCATAATGATAATAATGTTGTCTCTAGTTTAAATCCTAATAATATTGATGATTATTCACCTATTCAAAAGGAAGAGAAATTGACTAGAGATAACATTGCTTTGGATGGAGTAATATTTCCTTGTTCTTATGAGTATGATGATGTTTTAGAGGAACGAGTTTGTCCTGAGACTAGTGATTTGGAGTCTAACGACTCGAAGACAATAGTCTCTGACAAAGATGATAGACTCATAGAGAATTTTAACGTGATAGAGGATAATTTGATTCAGGTTGATAGAATTGTTTCCTCAGTGGATTTTGATGTCTTAGACACCCAACCTTTTCAAGTCCCAGAGACTCAAGTACCAGTGATCTTAGGTCATCCCTTTTTAGCTACAAATAATATCATCATCAATTATGGAAATGGAATAATTAATATTTCTTTTGGTAAAATGGCTATTGAACTGAATCTTTTTAGTATGAGTAGACAACCTTCTTGTGAGATCTATGATTTAGAAGAAGTGAATATAACTAGTACTTCAGTTCAGAAATTTTTACCAAACACTTCGTTAGAAGATCCATTAGAGAAATGCCTAGCCCACTTTGGGTTTGATGTTGACGATGATAGTGTTATTAATGAGGTGAATAATTTGTTAGATTATACCCCTTTGATGGAAACTAATAATATTTGGAAAGATAAGTGTGAACCTTTACCAGTTTCTAAGTCTACATTATTTCCTCCTATAGAAGAAGCTGAGTGTAGTTCTGACCCTAAAGACCCTAGGATCCAACCAATAGTTTTGAGTCCATCTGAGAGTAGCTTTTACACTAAGTTTAGGGGTATCAATGATTCTTGTGATTATCAAGTATCCCTGATTAAAGTCCCTCCCTTGGGACTTGACATTTGTGCCTCTACCTTATTGCGAGATTATCTTCGTACACTATTACCTGAGCTTGTTGATGTCCAAAAAGAAGTTCAGTTGTTAAAAACCCATCCTCTGGTTGATGTGGTTTACCCAGTCGATGATACCAAGATTGACTTTGTTTTCCCACCAAAATATTTTCTTCCATATGTGGGAACGTATAAATTTCAAATGTGTCAGTTACTAGAGTTTGAAACTAAACCTAATTATTATAGGAAATTAGAATCGACATCTTCTCAAGAATGACCACCAATTTCGTGTTTTCAATTGTGGTCAGCTGTTTTGGTCAAATCTGATTGACGTTAGGGACCCACAACTTTTCAGGTTATTATTATATGGTCTGTAAGTTATGGCTAATCTTTTCTTAGTCTGGCTGAAGACTTTAAACTTAGCACTTCTTGGGAGGTAACCCATGCTCATGCAACACGGTAATATCCTTCATTAACTCCTTTTTCTTCAGTGCTAACAGTTTCTTCTTGTTCATGTTTTTAATCATTTATTTTTAGAACATTGAGGACAATGTTAGATTTAAGTTTGGGGGTAAGGGAGAAACTTTTAGTGAAACATGAAACTCCAAAGTCTAGAAACTTGTGAATTATTCAGGATAACACTAACCATTCTAGGTCGATGGAAACTTAACTCTTTTTCTAGGAATTGGTGTGCCCAGCTAAATGGTCTATTCATAAAAGGATTCATAGCTCAGTGTTAGAAATAACATGATAGTTGTCACCATATCTCGGAATCTATCTTGACCATATCACTCTCTGTTTTTATTTTTGCAATTTTGTGTTTCTCTAAGTGATTTGGTGGGGCACCAGTATCAAATTGTTACCACTGCCAGGATAAAGTGTTTGAGATCAAGACCCATTATTGTATTAGTTACACCATTATGTAAAAAAAAAAAATTGACACTTTGATAGCAATACATCTTTTTCTCCCTGTCTCCGTCGCCTAAGCAAGCGTGGAATGCAGGATCCATGAGAACTATAATATTTTTCAATAAATCGACTGCTGGGACCCTTGTATATACCAGCTGAGTCGATAATTAGTAAGACTAGTGGGAGCGTATCTCAAGCCATTCATCCTGGCACTGGCCTTCAGACAGATAGGGAAACACCGTTCACCTTAGTCAACACGTGCAAACTTCATTTTGTCTATATCCATCTTCTAAATGTATTCATGTGATTGAACTTTGATAGATTATGAGTATCGTGGTTGAACAACTATTTAAGTAGAGTTTTGAATTCTTGTATGAATTTTAGTACACTGAGTGAAAACTCGCGTATAGCAATTGGACTCATATAGGGTAATGATTCTTATAGACGAAGAATTTAGTATACCAACTAAATAGTTTGTTTAGTGTTTACCCTCAATCGTTCACAAGTAGCTAGGGTTTGGAGTATAGGTTTTGTGGGTACACCTCTTGTAAACCCTCACGAGACTAAAACTTGTCCGATAGGGACACCTATGGGTTTAAAGGCTTATTGCACACGCTAAGTGCAATCGCGATGCCTGCGAAAGTGAGTTAGGATTTTCTAGATTAGATTTGCTCGAGGACTAGCAAATAATAAGTTTGGGGGTATTTGATAGACACATTTATGTGTCTTATTTAGTTTCGTACTTGTATTAATTGTCTTCATATTTTGTACTAATAATATGATTTTATGTGTTTTTAGGGTTTTTGGAAGAATAAACTTTTGTGGAGAAAATTGGCTTAAAAAGTGTTAAAAACACCCCTAGCAAAAGTGTTAAAGGCCCCTTCATATTGGATTAGGGCACCCCTTGGATTTGATAAAGGCATCCAGGTTTTACTAAAGGCACCCACCTCTTTTGAGTTTAAAATGAGAAATGGCTGGAATTTAACTCTAATCAATATACGAATCTGTGAACAAGATTTGGTGATTATTTTGGAGATATTTGGAGATAAATGTACTCTTACTCCATTAAAAGTATGAGTCACACAAGATCAAAACAATAAAATACAAAATATCTTATTTCTTCCAAAATATTATCACTCGGGATTGATTGGAGAGAAAATATTCACGATTGAGAATCAGTTATACATTTTATTCTCAAGCTCTTAAGAAAGCACAATATCAAGAGGCTATTACTCTCGAATCTGGATATGGAAACAGGATCGAATCATGATCGAAGAAAACTGCCGGAAATATTTCTCATCGATAAAAGAAAGATTTGTGGAAGATTTTAAGAAGAGATTCGAGTTGCTGGGAGTTCAGTATACATAGGGGAGCAAAGGAGGGGGGGTCTGGAGAGACCAGAAGCTTATCAAAAATCAGAATTTTGCTCGTGATGATCATGATGAAGAAGATGGAGAAAACGTTGCCAAAGGTTTGAATAAATCGTTGCCGTAGCTGTGTATTCATGTCGCCTATTCTTTTGAATTCAACTCTTTTGTAACAGCTAGCAATAGTTATCTTTTCTTCTCTGTAACGTTTATATCCGTAGCAAACTTTCTGTGTCAATTGTTTTTCCTCTTGTAAACACCTTTTTGAGCCATGAATGAGTATTTTGAGAATGTTTTCAACATGAGGAGCTAAACCCCATTTGCTGAGGTGACAGAGGAAGCCATTGTTTCAATAAAAGTGGTACATTTCTATTTTTAATTAATTTTTGCAATTTCTTTTATGATTATTTGCCTTGATTAAAAATTTGATTAAATGATTTTTATTAAGCAGTTGTGATTTCGTTAGATGGTATATGCTTTCCCTAGGGTTTAGATATTCCATGCTTTTGTTATATAATTGTTATTCTAGAAATCTACTTATTGCAATATTTTAGAATCAAATTAAACGAAAGAATTGCATGAATATTGAGTAGATTGAATTACCTTAATTGGTTAATGGTGAAATCCATAACCTCAGTAATTTGTGAATATCATTTTTATCTTTTATGCATATTTTTAGTTTAAAAAATTAGTTTATTAAAATCTAAATTCAGTCTTTACAAGTTCGAGAGTTTGAACCTTATTTACCACTATTTAAAATTACATCACATACTTTCCATGGATTTTGAGAAATCCAAGATGAGATAAACCTTTTATATTGGTTAAGGATGTATTTGGATATCAGAAACATGTCACTTGATTAATTAGTACATATTTTTGTTATCTAAATCTCATCATTATTGTTCTTGTTCTACTGATTATTGTTGCCACGAATGATTGTAGGAATATTTTTTTAGCATCGCTACTAAATAACCTTGAATGCATTTTTATAGCTAGACTAGGGTTTTGAGATACATAATTGTTGATAAACCTTGTCATATGTAGCATAATGTGATTGCTGATTATATTCAAAACTTTCGTGTGATTACATATAGCAGTTTGACCTATGTTAAATAGATTACTCATAGTGTATCTATTGCATTGATTAGCATAATTCATAGAACTTAATGCTCTTGGAGGATTAAACTTAATATCATGTTGAATTAGGTTGTTCTTTGAGTAGTATTTGCATATTCATCGTTATGGTATGTGATGATATAAGGAATTTACCGGAGTATGCTCTCGATGGGATGCTCGAGGGATATTGATAATGAATGATTAAGTGACAACTCTAGTTATTAGTTAAAGTGCATATCTAATGATTGAAGATGAACCCTTAACCAATATTTTCAACCTATTAATTTTATGTATTCAATCTTTACTAGTATAATTAATTTAATTACTTTAGATTAATCTCAAAAATTCCCCCTTGTTACCTAATTTTTCAAATATGAATAAAAACCCATACATCTCTGAGGAACGAACTTGTTCTTACTACTATACTCCATTTCATATTTTGTGAAGTGAAAGAACTTGAAATAATTTTGCTTGACTAACTGACCAAATTTTGGCGCCGCTGTCGAGGAGGCATACTGGATTATTTTTTTTAAAGTTATTTCTTACTTTTAATTTTTAATTAGTGAAGGTGGTGAGTTTCTTCTTAGCAGCAGGAACATAAAAGTATATGCGCATATTTCTAGCTTTATATCAAAACATGAAATATTGTATCTCTATTTATATTCCGCAGGCAAATTAAGAATACAATTTCTACAAATAGTTACAAACACTATAAACGGATCTTGTAGTTTCTCTAATTTTCATAATATTTATGTCATATCAGACCAGTCTCAAGTTACGTAAAATCTACAGCTGAATCCCCTGAACTTGTCTCGAATGCGCATCGATGTTCAACAACATCTATACAATCTGGAAATAGCTAATGTTTGATCCTTAAAGAAGCATTTCATCTTAATGCCATGTTCGTAAAGAAAAGATTATAATTCGCAGTCCTGACCCTAAAATATGCCACTTTAGCATTTTACTCAAGGATGTGTCATAAATTATGCGTCATTCCTCCGGGACACGCTACCACCAAAGAGCAATGCCCCAAAGGTGCTTCGCAAAATAGCATAGGCTAACTTGAGCAAGACGCGTCCCTAGGGATGCGTCACTTCATTTTGCATGCGCCTAATGCAAGCACCAACCCAATATAGCTGTTCAACAAGCCTTTTGCACAAGCTTCCGAAAATATGCCACGAGTTGTCTTTTGGAACTTCCGCGCAATCTTGGATTCAAACACTTCCATATTTACGCCATGTCACTTCTAAGTTGATATTTGGGCATTAAAATGATGCCATGTTACTTCCGAGCTAGTACATGACCACTAAACTTATCATACTCGATATTAATCAGTCTGATTACCAATCTAGTGAGTTGCGCCACTTGCCTCACTGACTTATCAAGCTATTGACTTGACTTAAAACAAAGTGGTAGCCCACGAATCCACTATTTCCATGAGATATCAAATACAACACATGGCGGGATTCTCATTGGGATATTGGTCCAGCGGTCTATAGAATTGTGCGTTGTGGCAATACATCCACGAACAAGAAGGTAACAAATAGTGGGACGGTTACAGAGAAGGTTAGAGCACGAGGAGTAGTAGTATACAAGTCATTCCTATTTTTCGGACATAACTCCACTACAATCTCCACAATCATTACTCCTCCACTTCTTCTGTAACTTCCACCACTTATGAGAAATCAGTGTGTCTCCTCCAAACTATAAATAAATGTCTTCATCTATTCGAAACCAGAGAGAACTAAGAGACAAGATATAAATAATTTACGATATATCCCAGAGATAATTATTCTTCACTACACACTACGATTACTCATCCCACTGAGATTTTTCAACCTTCTTTGCTTCCCTCTCCTAAGACATACCCAATTTTCTCTACCTTTGTGATCGAAGCAGGACGTGAACGACCATTTATTGGTTTAGGCTCGTCCTGTTCGATCTTGATCTCTTGAACCTTCCTGAAAGTACCATTTTGCAGTATATTTGTTTTCACCCTAAAACACTTAGTTTTAAGAATTGTTTTCCAGGTACCTTTCTTCTAGATCCTAAACCGAGACCGAAACTCGTCGGGTATCAACAGATTGGAATCGAGACTCTAAAAGGAATAATAGTGAAAGATAAACCAGAGGACAAACAAGAAAAAAAAATGGGTGATGCTAACCGTAAACTTAAGGACTTAGCTTCTCACAAGCTAGACACGCAGCAGTGGTGTATTCAGACGATATCTACATTCGAGATCAAGCTAGCGTTGGTCTGAGGAATCCCAAAGTTTCTTGGAATGGTTAATGAAGATCCAAACAAGCATTTAATAGACTTCTATAACCTAGTCATGACCATGTTACCTAGCGATACTGACGCAGATGGAGTCATGTTACGAGCTTTTCCATTCTCCTTGATGGACACTGCTAAGGAATGGTTATATTATCTACCTTCTGGCAGTGTCATAACTTGGAACGGTTTGAAGTAACTCTTTTTAGAAAAGTATATTCCTGTATCAAAGACAACTTAGATTCGGAAAGAGATTTTGTGGCATTCAGCAAATGGATGGAAAAATATTGTATGAATGCTTGCAACGTTACAAGAGATTTGTAGCTAGCGGCCCGTATTATCAATTTAGTGATTTATTGATCATCCACTACTTGTATGAGGGTTTACAAACAAGTGACATGAATCTTCTTAACGTTGCAGGTGATGGTGCATTAATGAACAAAATTATAGCTCAAGCTAGAGAGTAAATTGAGAACATGGCAATAAATTCTCAATAATTCTCAAGTCGTGGGTCAGAACCACTCGAGAATTAATAAATTGAGCGAAGTTTCTTCACTTCGTCAGCAAATGAGCTACATAGCAGCAATGATGCAAAAAATTACAGTTTTGGTAGTCCCATTATCTCTCCAAGTCTATGAAGAAGGAAATGATCAAGTCAATGTTATTTTTCCAAATCATCAAAGACAACTTTAGTTATGCAAAAAAGCAAGTTGCAGTTCCAGGACCGATTTTCAATCGTCCGAGTGGTTTTCAACAACAGGTACAACAACCACAACCAGTTCGGAACTCTGAATCATTAGAGATGCTTGCCATGATGAAGAATATGACATCATTGATGCAGAAAAATCAGCAAACAACTGATAATGCAATCAAAGAATTACAAACACAAGTGGGAACTATGGCAATTGAGATTAATTATCTGAAGGCACAATATAGTAGGAAAAGACGATATTGACGTTGGTTAGTCAGTGTTGATGGAGTTTCTAGTATCGTCAAGGGGAAAGGTTACTCATTTCTATCGATTAGAGGCTCAATATTGTTGGTAATAGAAAAGAAGAAAAGCGAATACCTCCTTTATAAATTGGTTGGTTTCCTAATTTGAAAGGGAGAAGAAGTTTCCCCTATACACCCATGGGCATGTGGGACATACATACTTCAAAAAAAATCCAAACTAGACTTCATTGGTTTTGGCTCACGACTTCGACTACTCATGGCCATCTGCTCCAGCTAGCCTTTACTTATGGTCGTTACATTTTCCTTAATTGCTCCTCTACTAGGCATGTGAATCCCAAACTTTATCACCATCTATTTGTCCCACGACCATCGCCTTTTTCACACTAGCGGTCATGCCTATGACTGCTAAATTCTCCTAAGGATGCAACTAAAGGTCATCGATGTTTCTCATTGGGTCATATAGATTGTTAACCTTGAATGAATTTTTTACTAACCCTACATTCACAGATCGGGTATACAACAACGACATGGTGGTAGAGCTAATTAACTATATTTCATTTGTTAAAATTCAAATTTTTGAAATTTTTATAGTTTTACTGTCCTGTAGCAGAAATATACAATTGTGTATTTTTCATTCCGTGAGAGAATAAAAATATATGCTAATAGGTGATCATGCCTATGACTTTTTGTATATGTATAGTTGTGTATGTGATTCACTTGGCAGAACTCATAATATATATATATATATAGGTTTTGTTATTGTATAACTCAGTATCTACTTACGTATAAAATTATTAGAATATTGCTGGTGCTTGTTGCAATAATCCATGATATCCTCTAATTCTTACAGAATAAATCTCAAGCTCCTAGATGGATTTTCCACTAGTATAAAGCAACTTGAGTCTTTTCTAGTGTTATATTCCACAACTAAATTCCTATAAAATTCCCTTATATCAATGTTCGTACTCCCTAGAATGATATTGATTAATTATAATACTTGTATAAGCTTGTAAGAAAGCACGTCACAAGTAGCGTATGAATACACCAGGTTGAAATATCACATATATGTTTATATACCGGTCAAAGTCGTGCCAAATACAAAGTTAAATTTCTAGTTGCCCACACCCAAGCTTGGAGCACGCCTTCCCCAAGTTCGCCGGGTTAAAATATTAATGAAGGATGAAATACTCAAAAACCCTAGTTTTGGCCATAAACGATTGTTTGATGCATGTGCCTGACTGTCGTTAAATGTAAATTGCATGTTCCTAACTGTCGCAAAACAATCTTGGATGCAGTGAAGTGTCTATAACCTACTTTGTATGAAACAAAGGGTGGCGGATTTCACTTGGATGCAATAAAATGTTGTTGATTCGACTTTGTATGTAACAAAGTGTTGTTAATTTCACTTTTCCATACATTTTTTTAACATATCATATACAACTGGTCATGCATGGCTTACTATAAAAAAATTATTTCCTTGTCTAGCACAAGTCTGAACAACTTTTATGTTTGGCCAACTTTTGCGGCGCACGACCGTGCTAGTTCGTATTTTTGTATCACCCATACTTGTTGTATCACATGCGTTCAGACACATGTGGATGCACATATGTGACCTACCACATATGATGTATCACTTCAGTACTCATATAATTTCTTCCATACTCATTCATTACCATTCATCACCTCACGCTGATCACTGGCGTCATTCTTTCACTAACGTATGTCAATACTGATTGACATGCCTGGGCTCTCACTGTCTTCTCAAACACTTGACATAAGTTCAAACATAAATACGTATTTATTTTAGTCTACCTATGTTATGCAAGTCTCACTAGTCTTATCAAACTCATCAAGTATCGCTAGTCTTGACAGGCTTACCAAGACTAGCCAATCATGCCTAGTAGGCATGACAAGATGCACAAGTCAAATAACTGATTACGTAAATGACTTCAAAAATTAATATTTACCTCTAATAAAACCACACAGACATCAAGTATGTCACAAATGAGGGGATACACTTTGGGGTTTTGGTATGGCGGTCTACGACAATGCGGTGTAGCAATACATCCATTACGAGAAAATGACAGGATATGCAAATGGTTAAAATAGTGGAGGAGTAGTGGGTGTCTAACCTCCCAGTCTTTCCTAACAATAGGGACACAGTTTAATCACATCCTACACTACTTCAACCTCAACACTACTTCACCAGTTCAACTTCCTACGAGGTTAGGATGTACAATTGATTACTACAAATAGGTGTTGATGTTGAATTTTTGACGAAGGAGAAAATTATAATATTGCCTCTGCTCAGCTGTAGAAGTATGGAATAATTTCTGACCTGGCATCAGAATTATGTATATGTATTTCTATATTACATTCCGCAAGAGCATTAAGAATGCATATTCATCTCATAGCTACAATAGCTCTGTAGCTCTTTATATATTTATGCAATTTCAAAATTTCAGAGCTTTACATAGCTAAACCCTTATTATTTCATGTGCATCCATATAGACTACCTATATTGATCAGAACACGCTGATTATACAAAGTTCGAACATTCATAATAGAGGTCATGCTATATCTGAATAAAAATGCTAATTAGATACATACCATCTAATTACAGAGTCGCATCAAACATTATCTCAAGTTGCAAACTTCCACAGCTAAATCTCTTGAAAATGTTATGCATGCACTGCATAAAGGTTAAGCATAAATGCTAACATTAAATCTCATACGACTGGGAAACCACAAAACAGGCCATAAATATGGCCACGACATTAATAGATGCCAACGCTAGTGGTGCAAAGGCAATAACCATGGCACTAGTAAGTGCTAGCCTTGTCAAACCCTGGGTCACACTCCCAACACCAATGAGTAGCACACACATGTGCTAAAAGGGTATAAAAAGAAAAAAAAATCCAACAAAACTAACAAAGCACGCGCCAAACTGGCCCTAAAGGTGCTAGCGCTAGCATTAACTCCAGGGTTAGCAGCGCTAGCACCACGGACAATGCTGGATCCAGCAACACTAGCGCCACGGCCATCGCTGGCACTGCTAGCTGCGCTGCTAGCACCCTTTTCCCCTATTTTTTCTCGTTCTCTTTGACTGTGCCATGGCTATCCTTTCACGCTTGCTCGTGCCAGCATTATCCTTTGTTCACGAATTATTCATGTGTTTTGATTCCATGGTTCAACCAATTCCTATGAAAAATCAAATCATATTACATGGGGGGATTATTCATGGGGTTTTGGTCTGCTAGTTAAAACATCATGTGGCGTGGCAACACCCCATGACAAGGAAGTTACAAAGTAGTGGTGACGGTTGGAGTGGTCAAAGAGGTGATGGAATAATGATCCAGAATTTTCCATAAACTTCCTAAGACAAAGTGGGCGGTTACACCATTCCCCCACGATCTCCATCACTCCATCTCTCCACTACCTCCACTACTTTACAAGGAAAATGTTTGTTATGTATCACTATAAATAGGCTACTTATCCTATTCTGAAAACACAACAATCTTGTAATTCTCATAAGCTCTGTGATTTTTCTCAATACTTCTACAACCCTACACACAATTCAACAAATGAATTTTCTTCAACTTCATTTGCTTCCCTCCCCTAAGATCAACCAATTTTCTTTCCTTGTGACCAAAGCAGGAAGGAACATATACTCGTGGTTTAGGCTTGCCATGTATGATTTTGATTTCCGAATCTAAAGAAAGTACTTCTACAGTACAATGTTTTTCCTAGAATCAATTTTTAGGTACTAACAATTGGTGACCACAGCGAGAGACCAATCTCCCGGTCACAAAATCAGGTTATTCAACCTGTTGAAAATAGGGTGGATCTTACATCTATTTCAAAGTTAACTCCAATGTTCAGGTACTCAACCGGAACAGTCTCCATCATATCAGCATTCTGTATAACGACACCATTCATAATGCTTTCTCCTACAATCGCCTCAGAGAGAGCTTTCTCGTGATTTTGAGTCGGAAAAGACATGTCACCAGCGTCACGGATCATGGTAAACTCTAATCCTCCATCTAAAACTTCATCACTCTGTTTTTGTTCGCTCCCCCTAAAAACAGAGGCATTATAAATATAATGAGTTAAAATATCTCAAGCAAAAGAGATTCAAGCACAAATCATGAAGCTCATAAAATATGTTTATTAGCAACCTAAACATTTATTACAAAGTATTTTGGGTCATGGCATATGGTATAGAAAGGTTACAGGTCGTTTTGCAAAAACACAGTCAGAAACGTTTTTACGCTTCCCTCTTGAAGAACTGAAACTGGAGCTAATTTGTGACGAATCTGGGGGTCAGTTATATACCGAATGATTATATAGATGTCTACTACAACATATTAAATGGGAACGTCAATCGGATGAACGATCTGTAAATGGCGGCCGAAACGCTCGACTACATGACAACTGAAAACCTATAGAATTCTTCTTGAAAAGTTATGTACTCTCGGTGTCAGGTCCTTTTACCTAGCAAACGGACTCCAAATCCAGAAATTCTTTTTGCAGAAGTTATCCCTTCCTCTTAGCTAAAGAATGAGAGGTCGACCACCTTATTCCGACTTCGGACTAAGATTCTACGGCCGCTACAGCAAGAAGACCTGAATCTAAAAAAAAATTCTAACGATGAAAATCGCCAAAATTCTTCATAAAATCATGTATGGTTCTACACATTGTGAAAAGAAAGATGGAGCTTGTTGATGGTGGGTTTTTGACAAAGGGTAAAACAGTCAATTTTGGTAAATTTTGAGACTAGGGGTAAAATAGTCATTTTACACATTAAGGGGTAAAATGGTCATTATACAATTAGAGGTGAAATATCATATTCATCAAATTTTGGACCAGGGTTAAAATAGTTATGTTACCAAAAACTCAAGTGAAAAGGGCATAATGGTCATTCTGGGATTTTGCACTATTCTCGAATAAATGTGCTACAAAATGCATCATACCATCTAATTGCAGAGTCGTATCAAGCATAATTTCAAGTTGCAAACTTCCACGGCTGAATGTCCTGAAAATGTTCTGTATGCACTGCAATAAATCTCATACAATTGAGAAACTCTAAACAAGCCATAAATATGGCAACGACATAAATGTCAAAGCTAGCGGTGCATAAGAAATAACCATAGCAATAGCAAGTGCTAGCCTTGAAAAAACCTAGTCACACTCCCAACACCAATAAGAAGTTTCAGTGTCCTAAAAGGCTAAAAAAGGCCAAAAAGCCAAAAAAAAAAGCCAACAAAGCATGTGCCAAACATGCCCTAGTGGTGCTAGTGCTAGCACTAACTCTAGGAGCCACCAGTGCTGGAACCCATCGGCGTTGGCGCCAACTGCGCTGGAGCCCGTCAGTGCTGGAGCTTATCGACGCTAGCGTTATCGGTAGCTCCAACGCTCCCTTTCCCTATTTTTCCTCGTTTTCCTCGACTGAGCTAGGACTATTCGTTCATGTTTGTTCGTGCTAGCATTATTCTTTGCTCACGAATTTTTCATGTGTTTTGAGCCCATGACTCCACTAACTTCTAATAGAACTCAAAACAATTACATGGGGGGATTATTCATGGGGTTTTGGTCTGGCGGTTATAGCAACATGTGGCGTGGTAACACCCCATGATCTAGAAGTTACAAAGTAGTGGTAAAGCTGGAGCAGTTGATGAGATAATGGAATCGTGGTTTTCCAGAAACTCCCAGGGATAATGGGCAGTTACACCATTATCCCCACGACTTCCAATACTCCATCTCTTCACTACTTCCACTACTTTACAAGGAAAGATACGCGTGTTCTCAAGCTATTATAAATAGGCTCCTTAGCCAATTTCAAAATCACAACAAGCTTACAATTCTCATAAGCTCTGTGATTGTTCTCAATAGTTCCGCAACTCTACACAGAATTCCTTCAACTTTCTTTGCTTCCCTCCCCTAAGATCAACCCATTTTCTCTCATCGTGACCGAAGCAAGGCGGAACGGCTATTATCGTGGTTTAGGCTTGCTTTGTACGATTTTGATCTTTGAATCTAAATAAAGTACTTCTACAGTACATTGTTTTGCCTATAATCAATTTTTAGGTACTAACAATTGGCGACCACAGTGGGAGATCAATCTCTCGGTCACGAATCCAATTCTTCAACCATATGAAAATAAATCGTATGAAAACATGGTGGATCTTATATTTAGTTCAAAGTTAACTCCAACATTCGGGTACTGAATCGGAACAGTCTCCATCACATCAGCATACTGTAAATTGACACAGCTTGGAGTGTTTTCTTCAACAACTGCGTCAGGGAGAGCTTGATCATAATTTTTTTTTGAGTTGGAAAAGACACGTCACCAGCATCACGGTTCATGGTAATCTCCAATCCTTCATCTACAAGTGCATCTCTCTGTTTCGGTTTGCACTCCCTCTAAAAAAAGAGACATTATAGATATAATTAGTTAAAATATCTCAAGCACAAGTAATTCAAGTACAAATCATGATTTTCATGAAATATGCAACCTAAACATTCATTACAAAGTGTTTTGGGTCATGGCATATGGTTTAGAAAGGTTACAGGTCGTTTTGCAAAAACTCTGTCAGAAACATTTTTACGTTGCCTTCAGGAAGAACTGAAACTGGCGATAATTGATAAGGAATCTGGGGGTGATTATATACCGAATGATTTGTATGGATGTCTAATACAACATACTAAAAAGGTATGTCAATCGGATGAACAAGCTATAAATGGCGTCCGAAACGCTCGACTACATGACAGCTGAAAACCTACAGAATTCTACCTGAAAAGTTCTGAATTCTCTGTGTCAGGTCCTTTTTGACTAGCTGATGTAGTTTTGAAAGTGGTAAATAAGGTGATCGTTTCTCGAACTTATGAAGGTAATGATCTTAGAAAATAATAGACTAAATCTAAACTAATAAAAATCAGGAAAATAAACTAGAGATGATTTTTAGAAAATATGGGGAAAACCAGGAATCAGGAATCAGTTATTTCTAACAATTTATGTGATTAATCGGGTAATTCTTTTAAATAAATTAAGCTCAAATATTGCCAACATAGGTTTTATGCAAACAAGTAGAGGTAAATCATAAGCATGGGACATCAGAGGTTGTCAACCCAGCATGACCCATCAAACAAAAACACCACTACTGAAAGAAAACCGTTTTTCTATTACGAAACTATGCAATTTTAATAAGTAAAGAATTATAATTAATTAATTAAAAATAGACTTACCACATAAAATTGAAAGAAAAACCTCCTCCATCATCCCAGTAAATATACTTAGCTCATGGTGAAGAAAACTTGTTCAAAAGATCTTTTCATTGCTCAAAATATTGATTACAAGGTTGAATAATAGTGCAACAGCTGAACAACGCGTTTATAAGTGTTACAGAACAAGGTTCAGCCGTTGCAAAAGGCTAAGGCAAAGAAAAGGGGGAAGAAATGTGAAAGCTAAGGCAACGGAACAGCAACAGTTGAAAGTGTTGCTGTGTCTTCTTCTTCGGCAGCGATGGGATGAAGAACACGGTCACCGACGGTGACCGGTGCAGCAGCAGTTAGCCGGATCGTGGGTAATTCCGGCCACAATTCCGGCGACTCCGAAACTTCAATTCTAAGCTATCTCCCCTCGTTCTTCTTGGCTTCTCTTGGTATATATAGGCTCTAGGGATCCTTGTGAGTCTTCTAAACCTAATAGAACTCCTCAAAACACTCCCAAATTCATCCAAATCCGAATCAAAGTATAATACCCTTTTTCCGGCGAAACTCGGATTTGGGGCTATGTTTCCGGCGTAAACTTCTAATTCTTCACGTGTTTAGTCTTGTATTGGTCCCATCTATCTTGTGTATCAATTTGAGAGCAAAATATTCCAACAATTACGTGAATCAAAGTGTCCAGTAGCAATTCCGT
>JAJJMC010018431.1:368460-432367 GCA_023531435.1 Papaver californicum | reverse complement strand
AAAGATCCATGTATAAACGAAAGCTTACAGCAATTACAAATTTATATTTAGAATACAAAGATCATTAACAACCAAACATCAGCCACAGTGTCCATACAAGAACTCAGGCAATTGCTGCGACAGACCTAATCTGGTCTTGTGTGCAAGATCTTTTAAGACTTCTTCGGTTCAGGTCTCCAGAATATTTCCACATAGTTTAATTCAAAACAAGAAAAGTTAATCCTTCTTAAAATCATCGAAGGATGAATATAACTGTATGCATTCTAAATATCCTCCAAAAAAACTGTCAGTGACACTACATGCTGCAAGCGGCCTGACTATCCAGTGAGAATGAATGCCATCTGTGGTAGCATGTTCCTTGTTTGTTCTCTAGCTGGTCTTTATTGGCAAGCTAGCATTGAACTATTAGGAAGAAATCTTTGGCTGTTAGGTGCACTGTGCACATCAGTCATGCAAAGATACCACACATACAATGAAAAATAAAAAAATCTAGGTGTTTTTCAGGACACCACGCTCGCGATAATCAAACATATCAACCTCTCCTAGTTTAATACAAAACTCTAACTCATTACTAGCTAACATAATACTGACTGCAGCCCTGCCGCAACAGTAGGCTTAGCAAGAGTAATAACCCTATAAGAAGTTTGTTTCACAAAGAGACATACTTCTAAAGGGAGCTGTACTGGAAGGTAATGAGATCAACACATAAAATGGTTCTAAAGACAATGTGAAAATGTGAAAAAGTAAAAAGAAAAGAAAAAAAAGGACATAAGAAAGCAGCATGGTAACGACAAAGTTCCTAAATCACACCATAACTTATGTATTTTATGTTGTCAGACCCATGTTACCGACAACATGATATGTTCGGTTCGCCTACCTAACAGTTCATATCCACTGCGTCATAGAAATCCTAACACACTAGCTCTCAATTTTCATGTAATTACTATGATGCTACAGAGGCATACTGATACTACCATTCCATACTGGTCTAAATATGTAACCAGAAATAGGCACTCACAATGCAACATGCATGCAGAACAAACAGACAACATGTAAACAAAGATAGTAACATGCCAAATTTCCTGAACCCCTCATTAGAGCCGCATCTTATGCACACATATTCACTACCAAAAAACATTCACACAAAACTAACAACTTAGAGAATCTCATTCAGATTTAACACAACCATGAACTAGTACAGGAAGAGAAAAATAGAAATTAGTACCTACCCAATGAAGTAGACAAAAAAAGAGCATGCTTAAAACAAACATCTGAAATAGTGTATTTGTGCATCTTATTAACAGTTGCAGCAATTTAAAGCTGCATTTAAGAAATTCATACCTCATACATGACTGACTGAATGCACGGACACCAAACTAAACAAAAAAAATAGAAAATAAGATATAACATGAATAGAAGCTTTAATTTCCTCTTCAACAACAGTATCATACACAACCCATGGAAACGAAGCTGAATCATTCAATTCAACTGGATTAGTTGAAGTAGCAGCAGAACAAGAAAACCCACGAACAATCACAGAACCACAACCACCATCACTACCATTTCTATTAACAGAAACAAAACTAAAATTCGGATTACTGAAAAATTGGGTTGTTGTTTTTGGACAAGAAAAACAATGAATTGTATTCTTAGGTATAATGAGACAAGGTTTTGTAATAATAGAAGATGAAGATTTGATTGTAAAAAGCTTCAGAGAATTACGAACTCCTAACATTTCTGCAACCCCACAGTGGAAGTTGTTGCACCAATTGTTATAAATGAAAAGGTTTTCTTAAGGGAACTAGGGTTTTAGGAGTACCCTTTACAGAGAAACTATGATATCCGTACAGAACTATATAGAAACCCCTAACAACATACTCGAAACCCTAACCCTAACAACATACTCAATCCTAATTCTACAAACCAGTATACAAAGAAGAAAGTAATGATTCTAATCAACTTACCTGATTCTTAGTTTGTAGTCTTGTAGCTTTTATGTTGTTCTTGTTCGTGTTTGAAAGGGAGAAGCGGAGGTGAACTGAAATTGAGTTATGTAGACTGTAGTGTTCCGTGTTTGAGACTCGGGGGACTCGAAGGAAGAACACTTAACTTTTTAGCTTTTTTTTACACTTCAGTTACACCCTTATCGGATACGGATAATATATATTCCTACGGATGATACGAGGATTACAACCTGCATCTTCCGAAACAACATAAACTTCAGTACCATCCCGACTTAGAATACCAAATATGGTCTGTTGTGTCAGTTCTCCATTCAGAGGCATGATAGTAGGTGAGTGTAAATTATTTATATACATGTTTCGGAGCTATGAAAGGAGTTTCTCTTTCCAAGTATTTTTACTCTGTACCCTAACAGTTTTGGTCAGATCATCCAAATAGTTTGTAATTTATACAGTAAATTGTTTATGTTTAACTGTTTATAACATTCACCGCCAACCATTAACGATTAACCATCTTGCCACTACAAAGGAAAAATGGTTTCATCAATGAAAAGAAAGCACAAGGATATTTGTTCCCAAATGTTGACATAAGCATATTTAGCTATAAAATTACATAACATAGTCTATTCATAAAACTCAAAGAAAAGACTGTTCATTATATACTCACTGCCTCCATGAGTGCCTTGATCTCAGGTTCCATGAGTTCAGAACCTACTTTTCTCAGGCCTTCTTTCAGCTCATCAAAAGTTATCGTCCCACTGTTGTCAGTGTCAATCATCTTAAACAACTCTTTCAGACCACCAATTTCTTCCTCCGATAGACTTTCTGCTATTACCTGCAAAACAAGTAGTATTGTAAATGAGTGATTAATGTAAAAGGATGCTGAACTATTTTGCCTAAAACGGAATAGAATTGAAAATGGCACCCTTTGACATATAAATGCATGTGTGATCAATGAATCCAAACATAATCAGACTATTCCTATCTAATTCCAAATAAAAGGAAATGGTCCCCTTCTTCATATTCAATCTACTGTTCATGAACAGATAAAATTCTGAAAGCAGGCACTATTTGTTATTACTTTTTATGGTTTGAAATTCTATCTTGAGGAAGTGAACTCTCTTTACTGATACAACTCCATGAAGTTCTACTCCGGTTTTTCCTTGTACTTCTTCTTTTTCTATAGTTGTAATCTTGAGTTTTCTAAATCTAGGTCTGTATAATGCTCAGTGTTTTGATTATTTCAAGTGCTTACTAATGTGCAGTAAAGTATCCCATCACATATTCCTATGGAATTATCCACCTACGTAACTAAACTGTAAGTATTTCTTGAGTTCACCAATCCACATACCCATAAATTTCAAGTTCTATACATGCAGAACTAACGACTAAAAATCAAACCCAAGAAAAGCAAGCTAAAATGAATCAGATACTTTTCATGGAGATTACAAAGAGAATTGATAAAAGAAAATATTTTATCTTACATGCAATGCCATCTTCTTTAGTTTATTCATAGCAGTAAACTGCTTTAAACGTGATAAAACAGCAGAGTCTAGGGGTTTGTCCGGTGCAATCCACAATCCATGGGTGACCTGATACAGAAAAGCCACTTTAGTATCAAAACGAAACAAAAGCATAAGCCGTTAATTAGTAAGTCCTTTCTATGTTGAGAGTAGGAAAGCAATTTATTTATTCTCAGGCTTAATACTCACATAGTACTTCATGAGCTGTCAATCGTTTCTTTGGGTTCCTTTCAAGCATTTTTCTATTAGAGTTTGACATTCTTGACATAGCAGAACAACACCACAAGGAGGAAGCAACACAACCAAGTGCAATAGAACAACACCACAAGGAGGAAGCAACATAACCATATTGAGTAGTAAAAACGAACCTTCTAAGCTGAGTATCACCAACTGAATATATCCCCATAACAACCAGTATACTTTTTTATTTGTGTGTATAAGAATGTGTCAAAAATAATCATCTTTAACAATCCCCAACAATGAATTACAATTATAAAAGCCAGCAAAACATGAATAACTTATATATACACACCAAATTAAACCTAACCTAACCCCAGATATCAAACGCAAAATTAAACATAACAACAGAGTTTCATCAATACAACAGAAACCCTAGAAAACTAAAACTCCCTACATCATAACCCTAAATTGCTGGAAAAAAATATAAAAAAAACCCAAATCATGAATCCAAAGACCATTGACATAAAATAAAACCATAAATATAATCAAAGTGAAACCATATGCAAAGATATTAAACTTAAATCATAAAAAAACCAAAAAAAAAAATTACCAAGATAAGATCGACCAAGGCAACTGATTGACCTTAACAAATTCAATATCCTAGGTCTTAAGTTCATCATCAGCAGTCAGCAGAACTATCAACTCCATTAGGATACAAGCTTCTTACAATAATCAATCGTTAAAAAGAAATGGGTTCTGAAAAAAGATTAATGAAGACATGAAGAGAAATATGGACGAATGAAACAGGGTTATTGACTTATCATGGGGATGGATTTTTATGGTCTTGATTAATGGATTTGTTTGCTCTCAGTTTTATGGTTTTGTATAGAGAAATAAAAGAGAGAAGGAGGTAGAAGAGAAACTTATCTCTTCGATAGAAACAATTAGGGTTAGAAAATATCTCACTTGATATACACATGTAAGGAAGGGGTGGAATAATCCTTCTTCTCTTTTTTACCGATGTTTGACTGTGTGAAAAAATAACATAAAGTGTTGCCAGGCACACGAACTGGTGGCACATGTATTTTCTTCGCTATTGTCAATAGCAACAACTGTTGCTAAAATTTAGCAACAGTTTTTTGTTACTGTTTAGCAACAGCTCTACTTCTGTTGCTAATTTGAGTTGCTGATTTACAAATTTGGTGTAGTGCCCTAACGATGTCATCAAAACCTTTGACATCTAAAAAAAATGTCCACATTAACAGAAACAGTTATGGCGTCATATATTCCCGCCTCTTTGAAGATCTCTCCAAAACCATCATAATACTCTCAAACCAAGACATCCATTCATGATTAGCCTTAAATTCCCTCTCAAATCTATTTTGGGGGAACGAAACTTACCTCAACCCAAGTGAAAACATATGGTCTCGTCCAATTTAATAAAAGTCATGCTCGCCTTCTACCACAGTCCTTGGACCGTATCTTATTGGAACCCCCTGTTTGGGCAGAAATTCTCATCACCCAAAACAACCAAAATCAAATATTGCAAAAATCAAAAGGAAGAGAAATTGAACACAATCATTTAACGTGGTTCAGCCCTTAATGGCCTACGTCCACGGGTAGTGAAGTTGTGAGAGTTTTTATTGATCAATTTGAAGTTACAGTGAGATGAAGCTCCATTGGAGGTCTGGTTTTACAGTGAAATCCAATTCAGGTGAAGAAGAAGCTGATCCCTTCTCTTTCCTTCTTCCTTTTCTTTTAAACGTAAATCTCATTTGATGTGGCATTTGAAGAATGCTTTCACGTGTCAAATGTATTGGTGAAGTGGAAACTCCATGTGGGTCCACCTGTACACCTAATCTTCTTATCCAGCTTTCCCTCAAACAGTCTGGGTTAGTCTGGTTGGCTTTCGGGATTGAGTTGGTCCATCGGGATTGACTTGGTTCAGCGGAAATGACCGTATCGAGACAGCATGTTCGGTACAGGATGGTTCACGACAGGACAGATCGGGCACCAGTTGGAACGGGAATTGCTGACGTCCCTGTGAGAAATGATGACGTCACTTCGGGACAGGATAGCATCGGGACAAGCTGGAACGGTCTGGATGATGACGTCGCTTCGGGATCGGGACGTGATGACGTCACTTCGGGATCGGGACGTGAATGATGACGTCGCTTCGGGATCGGGACCTAGATGATGACGTCGCATCGGAAAATGATGAGGTCGCTTCGGGCCAAATTAGGCTTCAGACTTGATGACGTCATTTCGGGCAAATGTCATTTTGTCCCCAACAACTTGCCCCCTTTTCTTGAGAGTTGTTTGAAGAAAAACTCTTAAGAAAATTACCACTCGTCTCGTCTGAATCATAATGTGGTTGTTGATGTTGTTTATGCATTTCCATGTTATGTTGCATTTTCGTCCCTGTAAAACAAAATTTTCTATATATATATATATATATATATTGATCGTTAGTCTTTTACCGCAAGACTCCTTTGAATCCTGGGTTGGAATTTTTTGCAACGAAGCACCTCCTTCCATGGAGTTATGACATTCGAGATCCCACACATACGAAACAAACCCGAGCCAGGGGTAAGATACAGGGTTGGTCCCGAACGTACTCTTTTTGTATCAAGACTCTTACTTAGGTTCTGCGACCCAATTGTCTTATCATGTCTCCTAGCCACGGAGCTCGGTGGGAACACATGCTTAATTTATCTCGGGCATGGAGTAAATTAATGTGTCCCATAAATTTGCTCTAGCCATTGAGCTCAGTAGGAGCACACGCCTAATTTATCTCGGGCATGGAGTAAATTATGTTTGGTCCATCATTTTATTAAGACTCTTACATGGGTTCCCTTGTTGGGGAAGTACCCACTAGTCTTTTCCTGTCTCCTGAACGGAGAAATATTGGTAAGAAATATACCTGAAATGTAGATGAGAAGTATACTTTGAAAGTCATCCAGATATTTCTCATTTCTTACAGATGAACTTTTATTCCGAAGTAATCATTATATAAGAGATCAGAAGTATACGAATGTAGAAGTATTCGCCTTCCGGAAATATTTAATGATAGGTTGAAAGAAATACCCATTTTTGAATGATAATTCCTGTAGGAGCGTTCAGATTGCCGCTAGAAATATAAGAGGCATCGCCTTTCAAAGAAGTTCAGAATAAATTGAAGTATTTACTGAATATTCTTCGTGAAGTATGAGCCATTTGAAGTATCATTTCTTGAAGGCTCACTTAAGGTATTAGTTGCTGCCTTATGTTAAGAAGTACAAGGCATATAACATAAAGTAGCAAAATATATTATTTCTATTCAGCATTAATAAATTATTAGAATGAAATACCTAATTGGCGTGCAGTATTTAACTCATTTCAAAGCTAAAAATTTGATTTCTTTATAGTATTCCCCCCAGTGCATCATTATTGCATGGCTGCTGCATCTCTAAAGTGTCCTTCATAGGTATCTTCACACTTCATAAAAATGTCTTAACATTTCTCATCATATTAAATGGGTACAAGCTAAAAATGATTTTCATGCTTTTAATTAAATATCACTATTAAATCTAATCAAGCAAGTTCAGACTAAAAATTTATCATATTAAATCAATAGGTTTCTATGATTATGAGATTAGATGCATGATATCACATGCGATTCAGATACTATTGAAATCATTTGATCAATTTATACTGTATGACAGTTTGTAATAATCGAGTAAAACATAATCGATGGATGCCAATTAAGAAATTTTCATCATCTAACTCATTATATAGTTATTCTATTTATGAATTAAATTAACCCATGTTTTTTAAATAATTAAGGTATGTCATGATTGAATGATTTAATGATGACAATTAAAAATTATTCTTAAATTTAAAATTGCTACTTGAAATACACAATTAATATTATGAACTTTATAATCGAAAATTAAAAAAGATAATGTATATTTATCTTTTAAAAATGTTTATGGACCGGTATACGTCTTTTCTTATCTATTGAAGCTGTGATAATAATTATCTAGCTGTAACAATTTAATTTAAATTATTATAATAAGAAATATTATTATTATTATTATTATTATATATATTATTATTATTATTATTATTATTATTATTATTATTATTATTATTATTATTATTATTATATATTATTTTATATATTATTATTATTATTATTATTATTTATTTATTTTATTTATTTATTTATTTATTTATTTTTAAGTTAATAAAGAAAATTTTATCTATTAATAATGAATGCTGCAAACAAATTCTAAGCAAAGAGATTTGAATTAAGCTAGCTGGGCTGGCTCAATTGAGCTGAATCAAACTCAGTGAGTCGACTCACTGGGAAGAAAATTCGACAGAGTCTTATCTGTTTTCTGGGTACTCCATCCTAGCTCAGGCTATTGCAATCAGTTCTGCCCTGCAATTCAAGCATTCATTCTATGACAAGAACATATCAAGTTCATGCCACAATTTAGCCATTCCATGGCAGGAAGAAACATCACACATAACGTAAAGAGATCAAATTTTTCTCAATTTTCAATGTTAATCTAGAGCACCAACAAGAAGGCAGGTTTTAAAAATTCAAAATATGCTTCATGTTATCTTCAAGTTAACTTAAACATCATTCAATCTTGAAACAGCCCAATTATTTGAAATAAAACAACTAGTGTAGAAAAACAACTAGGTATCATGATGTGATTCTAATAAATGAAAACTTTTAATAGTTGATACATAATAGATACTTAGCTCGTTGAGAAAGCGAATTGCAGGTGCATTGAAAAAGCTCTTTGCTTATTTTAACTGTTGCTGAAGATACATTTCATATTTTCTTTTTACAATCCATTGCGCCAACTCAAAACTGATGACCACCTAAGTTCAGTGGTAGATGACTCAGTCGCATCCCACAAATAAACAGTGTATCGAAGACCTATCGCAAGCACATTGCTACTACTCCAGTCAAGCAAGCTCAAGTGGTAATCATCGATAATTTGTGGAGCATCTAAAACCCTCTCAGCTGTTTGAGGAATCGATCTTCGCGGCTTTGTTAGCATTGTCCGTTGAACTATCGCAGCTTCAGGGAATCGCGACTCAACAGGTTTTACAGGATTGTTCTTGAAACAATACCACTGGCAAACTTAGATGTACCAGTTAATTGATGGTTTACATGAACTGTCGTAGCCAATGAACCATGGCTGGAACGACAGCAGACATTGGTGCTGAACTGGTTGCAGATGACCTTGGAGTCGAGAAGTTGGAGTCGTTCAGTCATATTCTCAAACACCCCAAATCCATCTTGCTTATTGGGTTCTGCTCAAAATTATTTGAACTAGAATCTGTACTCTTTGCCTGAAACATCTTTGAGCTTGACTAACATTAGAAAAATAAGAAGAAACGTCATCATACATTGAAAACTCATTTCCTCATTGAAATTACAGGAACAACTAGATGCAATCATTTGATTAGAGCTATACCAATCATGTAAGAAATAATGGAAGCTCCAGGAAATAGAACCATCCACTAGATGCATTCATTCAAGTAAATGGGAAGTTTTAATTATCAGGAAAGTTAGCAAGAGAAAACAAGTAAATGAAGATAATGATTACAGTCAATAAGTATGTTTCTGAACAACATAAGTATCACCCAAATATTTTCACAAACAAAGGAAATCTCACTTTTCCATTCATGTTCACATTATAAGTTACAAAATTGCATCACAGTGAGGCTTATTCACAGGGCAGGTAGTCAATCATTCACTCATCAGACAACATAGTAAGAAGATAGGCTAACAAATTGATGGATTCATCATGGAACACTTAAAAATTCCCTTTTCATCAATTAAAGAAGCACTCAAGCACGATTTTGCAAGCATGCGAGGGGCATAAGATTTGGCTCAATAGGTTATAGCTCATAAATTTATAAGACCGCATTCAAAGGTAGAGGTTATGCACCAAATATGATCTAAAACTGCCATACAAGGTATGCTATATAGTCAGAAAGTAAACACAAATTGTTTTCATTGCTCATAGATAAATATTAAAGACTTTAAGAGCTCAAATACAAGAGTAACTGGATCGCATTCATTTACAGGTGAATGGTTCTAAGGTATGGTATTATGTCTGTAGGAGCTACAGAAGAGTTGAATCAACAGATAAGATTCGGCTACTAATTTAAAGCATGATTCAACATAGATAGGAAAGTATTCACGCAAATGAATTTATGTTTTTGAAATGGTAAGAAAATTCACGATCCAATCATACATAAATGATATAAAACGAATATAACAACAGATGGATGAGAAGGAACCATTATTCATGATATAAAACGAATATAGCAATCAAATATTTGGGATTAGATTATGAATACCTATCTTCTAAAATTACTTGTAGACTAGTAAATGTGCATACCGTTTTCGCTTTTTAGAAATGTACTGCCAGTAGTGTCATTATTTTCATGACAAAAATGATAATCATAACTTGGTTGTGATGTTGCATATTGTATGAAGATCAGCAAATTGGAAAGAGAAATCAAGTAGATGAAGATGATGATTATATGATTAAAAGAACCCATGCTTTTATTTCTGATAACCATGTCATATGTTTTTCTACTTTTGTCTTACCTATAAACACCAACTGATCTTGAAGCTCATGATTCATAAAGATTTCAGTTTAAGAATCTGAACTGAAACAGTTCATCTTATGGGTGACAGACAGAGGGTTTCAGATTATAGGTGTCAGTTCACAGGTGTTCATAGTAAACAAAAGACTATTGAATTAGCTAAGAAACTCATGATTTATTGTTCATGGATAAGAATGTACACTCAGGTAACACCTATTCATGTAGCAATTCTATAGGCTATAATAACATGGTAATATGCATATTTGAGGTAAGATTGGTAATGACCATGAATCCTGAATGCTTAGAGTTTAGGATTAGATTTTGATATTTAAGCATTTGCTTTTAAGCCTTTTTAAAGTGACATTTACTTGCAATTAGAGTTGATGATACTTAGCTCATTTTATTGCCAAGTTATGGTTGTTGCTTGTTTACTGCTCTTCTCTATACTGATAGTATAGGAGAGGTAGTATTGAGATGCTCCTGTCCCTTGCGGAGTATAAAGTGGTCCATGGAGTAGTATTGCAATTTGAATTGGTCTTATGTCTTGACTTGTCCAAGATGCTGCGTCCCGAGATGATTGTTGCGGACAATCTGAAATACTTGGTATGACTGTGAGTCCCTGAAGGTGTTTGCACTCGGTGAAGCTTTACGGAGGACTGTCACGTTCTTAAGTGTGGTTCTACATGTGTGATTATAGCTCTTTCCTTGATCATTTGCTGAAAATGTGACATTTGATGCCCATGTACTTCTTGTGGATGTTTCCATTTATAGAATCAGTTCCACCATCCAAGACTTTCAATATCTTGGACCCAATACTGTCAGCTCCAACCAGAAGATCACTTTCATCCAAGACTTTCCACCTCTCTTTTATCATATTTGCAACTCTGTTGTGTATCTGATACCAAATCAACAAAAAGAATCACAAAAATTCTTAGCTTTGTGTGTAGCAAATGAGAAGGATCGAGTCCTCTATTTCGGAGTTCCCTGAATTCTTGACAAAGGGAACACAACAGATATAGCAAATGAAACAGTGGATCTTTCAATGGTTCCTTAACCAAATTAAGTTTTCTTCTTAGTTTTTCCCTATGCTTGCAACATCATCTTCATTTGCTCGCATATCTTCTAAACGAGAGTAAACACTAACACTGTGAGGATTATCCTTGTTTGATTCAGTTGTCAGAACCTCAATAACTCAGCCACCTTCGGTTAGGAAATTACTCAATGCTTTGTGTGCATTGGGTTGTTGATTCCTCCATGGAAATGTTGGTGATTGTAACATCATTCTAGCTTTTCCCTGCAAGTATATACTTATTCATGATAAACCCATTCATACAAATCATTCATTTAAACATCAAAATTGTAGCAGTCGGTGTGTAACAAGTGCTAAATCAAACTGATGAGAAAAATTCTCAAGTAAAATTGAGATTTTAATGCTTAAAGTTTTTTAAAAATCAATCAGATGGGTTTGTAATACATGATTTAGTTGTTGTAAATACGTAATCCAAACTCATTTTGTGACAAGATTTCAAAAGAGAAAAAGATTTCTCATAAAAGAACAGAACTGATTTTTTTTGTGAATTTTCTCAAAACTTGGTTTCAAAACTTCAATTCCGGGCATTTAAAACGAGACAAAAAAGCAAAAAGAAGGTTTTGTGAAAACCAGAAACAATTCAACTAATAATCAGTTAAAGAAGTTCAATTGAATTTTCGTCTCTTGTTGTTATTGCCGTTGAAATTTGAAGTGATGAAATTGAATCTGATGGAAGGGTTTTTTCAGAAGAAAACTCCTAGCCCGCGTCAGTAAAACTGCCCCCATTTCTTTCTGTGTAATCAATTTTCTTGTGCTGATGAAGATTCCATCTCAGGTAGGATAAATCCTTTCTTCAATCCCTGTTTCTAGCGCCAAATTGTTTGGGCAGAAATTCTCATCAACCCAAAACAACTAAAATCAAATATTGCAATAATCAAAAGGAAGAGAAATTGAACACAATCATTTAACGTGGTTCAGCCCTTAATGGCCTACGTCCACGGGTAGTGAAGTTGTGAGGGTTTTTATTGATCAATTTGAAGTTACAGTGAGATGAAGCTCCATTGGAGCTCTGGTTTTACAGTGAAATCCAATTCAGGTGAAGAAGAAGCCGATCCCTTCTCTTTCCTTCTTCCTTTTATTTCAAACGTAAATCTCATTTGATGTGGCATTTGAAGAATGCTTCCAAGTGTCAAATGTATTGGTGAAGTGGCAACTCCATGTGGGTCCACCTGTACACCTTATCTTCTTATCCAGCTTTCCCTCAAACAGTCTGGTCTAGTCTGGTTGGCTTGCGGGATTGAGTTGGTCCATCTGGATTGACTTGGTTCAGCGGAAATGACCGGATCGAGACAGCATGTTCGGGACAGGATGGTTCGCGACAGGACAGATCGGGCACCAGTTGGAACGGGAATTGCTGACGTCCCTGTGAGAAATGATGACATCAGTTCGGGACAAGATAGCATCCGGACAAGCTGGAACGGTCTGGATGATGACGTCGCTTCGGGACGTAATGACGTCGCTTCGGGACCGGGACGTGATGATGTCGCTTCGGGATCGGGACGTGATGACGTCACTTCGGGATCGGAACGTGAATGATGACGTCGCTTCGGGATCGGGACATAGATGATGACGTCGCTTTGAAAAATGATGACGTCGCTTCGGGCCAAATTAGGCTTCGGAAAGGTGGCAAAGGACACGAGTGCGTGGCAGGAAAGTGGTACGAATTGTGACAACTTGACAAACGGCTAATACATCGTGGCCCAGTTGCGACTCGGGTTGTACACGGTATAATTTAGTATGATTATGGATGAAACCATAACCGAAATTAAAAGTAATGGTTTTTAAGTTATTAAAATCGTACCAAAAATAAAATAATATTGTTATTTGATAAACATAAGTCAAAATAACCATATGTAATCCATGCATCTATATACGGTTAGGAAAGTATGTTTTTGTGTACACTTGTTAATGAGTATCTACGTGATATCTTTTTAATTCTCATTTGTAAACAAACAATTGAAGGATAAAAGTATTTCTATTTATAAAGTGTGGAGGTGATTTTGATTGACTAAATTCAGCATTATCTTGTTCGAGAGTAGACTTTCAAAGTAAACTAATAAAACGAAAATGATATAAAAAATAAAAATAATGAAATAGAATTAATTAGGTTAGACCATACTTTAATGGTCATAAATAAAAGAATCTAATGGCTAATATTAACGGTTTTATCAACGATTTTTTGGTTCGTTTTTATGTTAAACCAGAACTAAATCAAAATCAATAGTTTTCACAAAATTAAAATCACGCTAAACCATAAATGGTACAGTTTGATTTAGGCTTAAACGCTATGATACGGTACAATTTTAAGGTTTATATTGTACCATGTACTCCCAATTTGCGACGGGATTAATGTTTATACCTACTTTTATACAGATAATGAGCTCCCCGGATCCACACGCTTCAGTCTCCGGTGACGGCTCATGGGCCCTCCTTATTGGACTAGGCTGACTGCTCGAAGGAAGAAGCGATCGAGGAGAAGGGTAAACGACCCTTTCGAGAGGAGACTGGCGTGAGAATGGACAGGTGTCACCATCTCAGCGGCACCTTGGAACAGAGGAGGCACGTGGTACCTTCACAACAAAGAAGGGAGATGAGAAGTAACCTACGAATAGGTGTTTTCTCCCCATTGGGAAGGCTGAAGGACAAATTTGGGTTATGTTAGAAGAAGGGACGATAGGACTTGGAGAATACAACGTCTCTCTCCCACCGCAATGGATAGCACTACCTAGTCTTAAAGGGTAGAGTGGGATTCCTCCACGATTTGTTAGCCATAGACAATTGGATTCGAAATTAAAAATCACATTTCAATGTGAAACGTTTCCAAAGATTCATCGTAGTCGTTGGCCCGTAGACATCATATGAGCCATGGATTCCATGAACTCATGTTCCGCACCCAAAAAATCTCACATCCAACTACTCTGTAAGACTTGCTGAGTTTTGCACCAAGGAGTAAACTAACGAGGAGACTACACATACGCCCACCTAGAACGTCTTTTCTTAGATACGACATGACATGTGTTGTGCACTGAGCAATATTTTGACCGGCTTTTGGAGCCAATGGCATCCAAGGATGTGAGAGGTCACGAGAACCCATACTCCAAGGATAAAGGATAGGACTAAATCGGACTACAAAAGTGGTTATAAGTATGACTGTATATCGGTCGGTTGGGTTCGGTTCGGTTTTAGCCCAAAACATCCACTGAACCAATCATATCTCGGTTTTTAGAATTAATACCGTAACCAAGCCGATCAAGTTTCGGTTCGGTTTTAAATCGATTCGAATTGGTCCGGTTCGGTTAAGGTTTTCATCGATTTTTTGCTCACACAAATTCTTCAATTTTCTGTTTCTAAAAAATCCATTAAACCTACAATTTTCTATCATACTTCAATATGTGTTCAATTATCCATACAAAATTTCATGAATTCAAGTATTCAACCATTGTAATTAAGGTTATGACTTTCAATTTTCTAAGAAACAAAGTTAACCAAACAACGTTAAAACAAAAAGCACTAAATAAATCAAGATCCCCAAATTGCATCCAGATGCAATCTTGTTTATAATCTCTTATGGATTGAGAATGAAAATATAAGCTTTTGATGTTCTTTATAATCTTCACTATAATTCACCTTTCAAATAACAAAATAATTAACCTTTCAAATAATAAAATAGTTCACGGGCTCTAAATCAGGTACAAGAACAAGTTCATCTTTCCAATCTCTAAACAAAAAACAAATAAAAAAAACAACAATATTAGAATCAGCAAATGGAACAACATACTACCCCTAATATAAAATCCCTTAATTAGGAAACTAGGGTTTCAATTCCATAAAACCCCTAATTTTGATTCATGCGAAACAATTGATCGATGAGAATTAAAATAAAATGGAACCACTAAAATGTATAGAAAATTAGTACCTTTTGTTGATAGATCTGTGGAAGATATCGTGATTATTATTGTTGATAAAGTGGAAAGAAAGCAGAAAAATAATAATAAAAAAAAAGGATTATTATTGTAAAAACAAAAAACTGTTGTTATATTAATAGTAGTAGGGTAACTCGTGATGATTGAGGTGGTGGAGGTGGTGGTTGTACTTGTGAGTAGGGAGGGCGTGAAAAGGGAAAGAGAAGAAGAAGAATTATCTCTTTCTCATATGATACTAGGGTTAGAATTAGGTCATATATCTTGTAATTGGACGATTAATATCTACTTTTTAACAATGGCTAATATAACTTGGTATTTCGGTACGGTTCAGTCTGTTTTCCACCCAAAACCTATTACCTATACCGATGATCTACGGTTACGCTTTTCTAAAACCGTTACCTTAGGCGTTGCTATCGGTTCGGTTCATTTCGGTGGCGGTTTAACTGTTCTCTTGTGCATCCCTAGTTATAAGTGTTTACCCATATTAGATTTTTGAAATTAATGTGAACACATGAATCTTTTCAAAATAAGAGTTTAACCATAATTTAAAAATGTGTAAATTGAATAAATATCCCTATTTTTGATGGCCTTTACAAATACCCTTCATAACCTTCATAAATACCCCTAAAAAATCTAGAAGAAAATTATTTTGTTCATAATTCCTTAAATACCCTCCATGTATTAGTAGTTAGAAGAAACTATTTTGTTCATCCTCAGATCTAAAATCTATGTCTTCTCCTTCCTCCTCTTTCTGCACCACCACCAGCTCCGCCACCTCCATCAAATTCATTGTCAACTCCAGCACCACCTCTACAAATTTCAGCTCCATCATTAGAGAGAAGAACAAAACGACGAGAGAGGTTTCACTAGTGGATAGATTAGATCCTAGTCCACCAACAACAGTACCACCACCATCACCAAAAGCTCCTAAACAATCGATTTAGATTGATTTTCACCAGAATCACTACCTCTTATTCTTATTCTTATTCTTATTCTTATTCTTATTCTTATTCTTATTCGTCGCCTTCTTCTTCTATGCTTTGTAATTAGTTTTGACATCAATTTGGAAGAGATCGGAAGATCTGATTTTAGGTTTTCATTTATGATATTTTTGGGTTGGAGATTTGCATGTTCGATTTGTTGAAGCTTAATAAGTAATCTATGATTCTATTTTTATCATTTTGATTCAGATATTTTTAATTTTTATTTTTTGGTTGTTTCAGTGTTGATTCAGACAAGTCTTTACAATCTACAAATGCCCATAACCTGCTCTAGAAAAATTACTTTGAGATTTCTTATGTTTAATTTTATCATAATGATTTATCATTTATCTTACTTAGAAGGTTATATATTAGTGTGTTCAATTTTTTAATGAAGGTTTAGTTGTAGGTAGTTGAATAAGTATAGTCCAGCATACACATATGTTATATTATCAAAGTACTCGACTGACTGTGCCTTGGTTCTTTCATGCAAATTGCGGGTCTTTTGCAATACAGTGGTTGGTGGTACAAGTGCTTTGTTATAGGTCATATGGAGTTCTCAGTTCTCAGTTTTAGAGATTTGTGGTTTGTTTTATCTTGTGCTTTGTTTGCTCTTATGCCTTCTATTTTAAATTTTAAATTGATTAACTAGTCGTGTCTGTGTATTGGTTGTAACACCCCGAGTTCCGGACCAGGGTCAAACCCATATGGAGATCCGAACTCAAGGCGTTAAGGGTCGGAAAGAGACTTAGGCATATGTCTTCTAACTTACTTTTTATGCCAAACATATTAAAACTTTACGTAACATGAATTGAAGCATATGAATCCACTAATCATCTTTAACAATATTTTCAACCAAACATTTTAAATCAAATTACATTTAAAGCAATACAAGAGCAGTGCAAACATTAGGCTAAGTTCTTAGTTCCACTTCCAACTTCTGAGAAATCTGCAAGAATGTCAATTGGGGTGAGATGACAGCTCAGTAGAATGCATTCCCAATCTCAAAACATGCATAACAATAGCAATGAGTCAATTAATATACATCATGAGTATACGAAATAATTTCAAGCAATCAATGATATATATATATATATATTCAACCAACAAGATTATCACACAAGTATTATTTTCAACAAACCATTTAACTCATTTGTTCAATCATGAATTCATAATACCAATACTATTTCTAACAAATCATCTAATTAAGATTTCAAAACAAGACTTCACAATATTAATAATATTTCAAATAATTTATCTAATTAGATTTCAACAGATGAGTTCATGATATGAATGTCCTTGGTTTGTAATCCACTTATCGTTTATCCGGCACGGACAACCGTCATCGATGGTCAGGAACATAAGTTCCTACATGGGGATTATTACCCATTTAATTCTCAGGGATCATTACATGTTTTACTCTCCGTGATCATTACCCGCCGTTAGTATGGAACCATGTCCATCTAACAGTAAAACATGAACTCATTTCTAATTTGTAAATCATTTTTACAAACAATACAAGCAACCATGATTTAATAACATATGAACAAATAAAATGAATTTCTTTTAAGATTTTAATCAAACAAACTAACTGCAAACATATTATATTATATGTTCCATAGTGAAAACTATATATGATCATCTTTTATAAGAATCTATATAAATAAATAAATAACATATTCAAAATTCAAAGCAAACCAACAGTTCAAACAAAAGATATTGAATCTACAATGATATCCTAAAAACTGGGCAGGTTATATATTATTACTAAACTATACATGGTAAAATCATAATGACCTGAAATTCAGAAAATCCAAATCACAATGAAAGAATCATATATAAATACAATTTTTGTTAAGATTACAAATCATTTTAACAACATTAAGATTGCCTAAACACATCAAAACCATAGCAAAGCTAAACTGTCCAGAATTTCAGAAACTATCATTCAAACTAAAATAAATATAACGGTGAATTTACAATAGATTATATTCAAAATTTAACCACATATACCTAAGCATGTTATTCAAAATATAAGAAAGCCGATCATCAATCAGAGTCATAGATTTATATATATACATATAAATTACTGAAACATAACAATACAAAATCATACGAAACTGAAATCAAGAAAAACATCCAAAGAGAAAGGGGTTTAATATTCTACCTTAATTTAGATACAATCTCCTCTTGATTTTTTTCATTGTCTTCCTCTCTAAACACCCTAGCTTCCTCCCTTTCTCCTTTTTTCTAACTTTTTTTGTTTTCTCCCTCTAAATCTCTCATCCAATTTTAATTATAAAACTTATATTAATACTATTACAAACAATAATTGTTGGTTATTTTATTTATTATAATAATCTTTTCTTTTCTAAAATTTTATTTTATTATTAAAATTAATAAGGTGATTTTAATTCCACCCTAACTTGTAACTTTTCTAGTCTAAGCCACCCCACCTAGGCTAATGCAAAGAGAACAACAACTTAAATAATAAGGTTTATCTAATTCAAGTATGACTCGACCGAAAACGATATATAAAAATACCGGGTATTATATTGGTGTTGGACTGTTGGTAGTGGGTGGTGTTGTTGGAGTTAGAGGTTTGTTGTTGGTATTGGTGGTGGAGTGAGAAGGTGTTTTGATGTTGGTATAGGTGAGAAGATGGTTACATGTCGGTGTATGGTGAGGGTGGTGGGGGATGCACTGTGATGATGGTTTTAAAGAGCCTTAAGATGAATTTGTGGTGCATGGTAGCACAACTGACTCTATGTCAGAAGATGCGTGTTGGATTCATGTTAGGTTCACTTATTCAAGTATGCCAATTTTTTGGTATCGACTTTGGTTGTTGACACCTAATTTTAGTGTCAACTTTGGTTGTTGATACCAGATTTTGGTGTCAACAACATTAACTCTTTTTTGAATTTTGAATTTTGGTGTCGACTTTGGTTGTTGACACCCAATTTTGATGTCAACAACAACAAAAAAATTCTGAATTTTTAGTTTGTGGTGTCAACTTGGGTTGTTGACACCAGATTATGATGTCAACTTTAAAATGCTGACACCAGATTTTGGTATTAATTTGGGTTGTTGACACCAGATTTTGGTGTCAACTTCGGTTGTTGAAATTTTGGTATCAACTTGGGTTGTTCACACTAGATTATGATGTCAACTTTAGTTGTTGACACTAAAATCTGGTATCAACTTCGGTTATTGACATCATTATCTGAAACTAACTTATTTTTGAATTTTCAAATGTGTAGCGGTGGTGGCGACGGTGGTGGTGGTGGTTGTAGGGGTGGAATTGAAGGTCATGGTGGACTGGTGGTGGTAGGGGTGGATGTTTATGGTGGTATTGGGTGTGGTATGGTGGTAGTGGTAGTGGTGGAATGTTGGTAGTGGTTTTGGAGTGGTCGTGGTGGTGTAGTTCCGATGGTAGTGGTGAAAGAAAATTGTTGTTTTTTGAAATGAAGAAAAATGTCATGTGTGATATATTAGGAAAAAAGTTATACAAGGTAGGGTACTAAGGTAATCTATCTTTAAGTGATAAGGTTTCTAGAAGGTGAGGGGTCTATTTAAAATATGGTAAGGGTATTTGTGAAGGGGTCCAAATCTAGGGGTATTTAATTAACATACCCTTTAAAAATACTAGACCGTTTTATATTTCTATTTATGCAAAAAAAAACATATGTTTTTACATATTTACTACATTTACCATTTTTTAATATTTAGAAGAAAAAAAATCTGGTCAAAATTTATTTTCAATATTTACAAAATAAAATAAAATTGCTTTAGGATAATTACAGTTTGACCGAAAAGTTTGGGAGGTTATGAAAAATACGGTAAATTTTTTTTGTTACAAATTAGGTTTCTGCAAAATCACATGTGATGATAATTTGGTTTTTTTGAGTGTTCGTTGACCTTGATTACTGTTGTATCAATTCAGTGAACCGTCTAGATGGGAAGAGCATGTAGTAGTTTGGGTTCAAGGGAAGTTTCAAAAACCCATTTAACAGGAAAGTGAGACATTAAGGTGCAATTTGTTTTGAATTTCAACATGTGGATTAGATTTTTTTTCAGCTTTTTTTAAATCGGTGTATCACAATTTCGTTAAAATTGTGATTAATCTCATTATTCATATTTAGATTTAGATATCAGACTTGCTCATTGATTTTTGTTTTTGCATAAAAAGATTTGCACATTGTTTTTTGGTTTTGCACAAACAAATTGGCTTTTGCAAAACGACAATATCAAGTCACCAAACGGATTAGCATAAAACGAATTGATGTATTTTTGGATTAGCAAAAAGGGATAGGCTTTTGCAAAGTGAAAATGATAGATAAAGCATATATGCATTTGCAGCAAAATACAACAATGATGGCTATCTCTCTACAAACAACAAGACGCCCACGAGAAAAGATGTATCCTTTACTTATTTTAATAATAGTAAGGGTTATTTTTTATTGGGTTTTAACTAATTTTATTATCTAGAATGTGAGTTTTGATTAGTTTCATCATTTTCTTAGCAATAGTCTGTACCATAGAACGTGACTCTAAACCTTGCAGCGTAGTGGAGAAATATCTGAGGACACGTGAAAACATCCTAAGAGGCTAGACTATGATGTTAAGATAAGATCAAAATACTGAAAAGGTATTCCTGGTCTAATACGGTAAACAAGATATCTAACACATCAATTTGGAGTTATGACATCGTGGAAAGTAAAATAAAAGATCAACGGCCAAGTTTGAATGAGGAGACAGAACATTAAATGAGTTAACAGAGCACGCGTGGTGTGATCAGAAGTATTTAATGCGTCTGGCAAGATTCGATGTACACACTTTACTTTGGGTCGTGATTAAGAAAAAGACAAGAAGCCACCCTCACCTTGGATTGTGTACAGAACGAGTCGAGACAAAATTAAGTATACCGAGGGAACTAGTCAAGAGATTCGGGGCATAACATCAAGATATTCGGGCCACACTCCCGAGAAAACTACAACAACTTAGGTACAAGCGCCCAACACTGAAGTTTGGCTGTATAGTCCATTTTGTCTATAAATATTGGGTTCAGCCAAGAGAGAAGGCAGGTCATGTTATTGAGAGAGAGAGAGAGAGAGAGAGAGAGAGAGCTATAGCAAGTTGATAAGAGTGATTTTGAGTGTTCTTGTGTGAGATTGAGTATATATCTTTGCAACTTCAATCTCTTTCAAATAATATCAAGTCTTTACCCCCGTAGACGTAGGTAATCATACTGAACCACGTATATCTCTTGTGTGTTTATTGTTACTATGTTCTTAGTTTACATGTTTATTCTCTTATTTGTGAATGAATGGTTAGATATAGGTAGTTAGATTTTATACAACTATATTTTATCGCTAGAAACAGGGATGAATAACATCTTGTTGAGTACCTTTGTGGTAATTACTTCATGAATGGAGAGATCTTTAAGCTCCAAAGTATCATTGATCTTTCTTGAATCTAAAAGGGCTTCGTTGAAAGTTGTTTATGTTACTTTTTACTTTACTAGTAGTTAACCTTGAAGATCTTTGAGCTCCAAAGTGTCACTGACCTTTGTGGACGCTAAAATATTCTTATAAGGGTTACTCATATTCTAAGAGTAATGAAAGTTGTAGATCTACAAGCTCCAAGAGGTATATGACACTTTGTTAGAATCTAAAGTATATCTAAGATACTTGAAGTTCAAGAGGGATTGTGGATATGTAAAGTATACGAGTTCCTCTCATTTTATGTTACAAGCTTAAAGACATCTCGTAGAAGTGGTAAAAGGGTTGTCATAAACTAGTTTCTTACTTTCCAAAGCTTTAAATCGTCTTCTAGTTTTTCTTTTCTCCCTTAGAAACACTAAAAAAAGATTTCAATAGTTTAATTAATAAGTAATGGCGGAGACCTTCATAGCTTAAGGTTTAGGAATCCAAAAGATAAAAGGAAAAGTTCAGATCAGTTGAAGTCAAAAGTCATTCAAGTGAACTAAACTTAAGTTATTAAGGTCGGAATCTAAATTTCACAAAGCTCTTCGGAAATTTTAATATCAAAGAAAAGAATTTAAGATCAAAGAAGAACAAGGTCCTAGATAGTAAGGTTTCTCTGCATCTTGTTCAAGTATCAACAAATAAAAAAAATTCAGTCACTGGAGCCGACAAGTTGATCAGTCTTCATTCACCCAATAACAGAAAAAGCAGACTTGCACTAAAAGTTAGTAGGAGAAAAACCAAGTATTTTGGGGCTATGACGCTCTTTTCCAAAAAATCACCTGGACCACAATAATATTTTTTCAGAGGGATAGAATTCTGACATAAAACAGATAACTACCTCTGAACACTGACATTTTGGTTATAAACTGTCGGATATGGGGATTAGAACCCGACAAAGGAATCTTTAAAAATGTATTTTATTTCCTATAATAGGTTACAGTGAGTTTGTGCATTCTTCTTCGGGACAAAGGTCAACATCGGGAGAAAGCGAGATTCGATGGCCAGCTCATCAACGCCGACGCGATATCTTCGTAGTCGGACGACAGCAGGAGCGAGTCTACATGAGAGATTCACAACTTATGAACAGGAAAACAACCCCAACATGAGGTAGATCTTGATTAGAGGAACTCGACCCGAGATGCTTCCAGTTGAGGAGGAGATTCGCCAGGTTAGAGCAGACTCATATAGTAATCGGCGAGGGAGAGTATCCCCCAGATGGATTATCCGCTTCGGATAGTGATAGGTGCATTATTTGGATACTCTAATTCATTGATTTCTTGCTAGTTTCCATATCATTATGCTTTGCTTTTATTTTTTTTATGAGTTTCTTAGGAGTTTTGAAGTGTATTCAACCAAAGAAGAAGAAAGGAATTCATTACGACACAAAATGAACAAGGAAGTTAAGTTCTGTCAATGGAGAAGGGCCAAAGACCAAATTCAACTCATTCAAGTCCAGGAGTTCTTACTACCATTTTTAATAGAACGAGAAGACGAAGCCAACGCAAAAATAATGAGGTCATTTGGAGTTCGTATGAGGAAGTTATGAGCAAAATAGCCGAAAGAAAATAACGAAACACTCAGCATCACAATCGGGAGTTTACAAGGGAAAATAACCTACCGATTATAAGCAGTTTCGGGTACAGGAAAACTTCGTTTTTGAGCTCCAACAATCGGTAGTTAACACAGAAATCGAGCCTACCGATTATGGCAAGTTTTGGGTACAGGAAAGTCATATTTTGAGCCCTTACAATCGGTAGATAAGGAGGGTGTCTTGTTACAAGTAGCATAACATAGTTGTTAATGACGGGATGTTACCATGCAATTATGTGTAGAAGCGTGAACTAAAGTCAAATTGTTTAGAACTTTATAGTTTGGGAATGGGATATTTTTGGAATCCCCATGAATAGGATCAAACCTTATTCCATGGTGGCTCTTGCGCCGGATTGCTTAGAATAACCTCAACTCACAAAGACCATTGCTTTCATTGGGTTAAACTTGAGTGGCTTTTGCGCCAAATTATTCGTTGAAAAGGATTCAAAGAGTGGCTCTTGCGCCTTTGATGATAATAGGAGTTTTGCCGGAGTAAGCCTGCGATAGGATGCTTTAGGGTTATTGATATTGAGAGTGCATGAATATTGAGTATGATTTAGTTGATAACATGTTGGAAGATGGAAGATGAACTCTCTAACCAATGTTATTTATCTTTGATATTCGTTTTAATCTATTTGTTTTAGTATAACTTAGTTATAATCACAACCAAAACCCCCCTGTTTACATAAGTAATCGAAAGTAATTAACAATCACCTGCCTCTCTGTGGGAACCAACTTGTTCTTATTACTATACTCTAATCTATATTAGTGAAGTAAGAACTTGAATTAATTTTGTTGGCTGACAACCGACCAAATTTTGGCGCCGCTGCCGGGGAGGCATAGCGGATTGTTATTTTGTTTTTGATTTCTTATTTCTAGTTTTTAATTTAGTTTTAAGAATTTTTTTTCAGGTACTAGTTCTTTCGTGAATGCTTAGAGAGGGTAGACCAAGTCCCATTGGTATAAGAATTCGATCAGGCACTTTACTAAAAGAATTTGTTCGAGCAGTGAACACTCCACTTCCTCCAAGTACATCGTTAAGTGAGTTCGCAGATTCAGACGTAGAGGAAGAACAAGAAACAATGGGTGACACAAATCGTACACTCAAATACTTAGCGTCTCACAAGTTACATACACAACAGTGGTGTATTCAGACGACATCTACATTTGAGATCAAGCCAGGGTTGATTCAAGAACTCCCAAAGTTTCATGAGATTACTAATGAAGATTCGAACAAACATTTGATGGATTTCCATAACATAATCATGGCCATGCTACCAGTAGAGACTGATGTTGGTGGAGTCATGTTACGAGCTTTTTCATTCTCCCTGATGGATACTTTCCTGAATCAAAGGCGACTCAGATTCGTAAAGAGATTTGTGGCATTAAGAAGATAGCAGGAGAGACATTGTATGAATGCTGGGAAAGTTACAAGAGATTGGTGGATAGCTTCCCACATCATCAATTCAGTGATTTATTGATCATCCAGTACTTCTATGAGGGTCTTCAAGCAAGTGACAGAAATCTTCTCGACGCTGCAGGAAGTGGTGCATTAGTGAACAAAACAGTAGCTCAAGATAAAGAGTTAATTGAGAACATGGAAGCAAACTCTCAACAATTCTCAAGTCGTGGGTCAGAACCACTCGTCAAGAGGGTTAATGAGGTTACTTCTTCACCGCACTTAGAGCATAGAATTGGTAATATGGAGAAGATGATGCAACAAATGGCAGCAGTGATCATCCCCTCTTATGAAGAAGAAGTCGAACAAGTGAATGAAGTATTCCCAAATCAGCAGAGACAATGGTATGATCCTTATTCCAACACTTATAATCCAGGATGGAGAGATCATCCAAATTTCAGTTATGCGAACAAGCAAGTTGTAGCTCCAGGGCCGGTTTTCAATCGTCCAAGTGGGTTCCAACAGCATGTACAACCTCCATAACAAGCTCAAAATTCAGAATCATCGGAGATGCTCTCCATTATGAAGAATATGACGACGTTGATGTAGAAAAATCAGCAGACAACTGATAATGCAATAAAAGAGCTACAAACTCAGATGAGCACGATGGCCAGTAGACTGAATCATCTGGAGATACATAATAGTGGGAACTCCCTTCACAACCTATCAATCCAAGAGAAAATATCAACGTTGTGACATTGAGAAGTGGTACACAAACTGTGCTACCAGAGGAAGCTGAGAAAAACAAAGACCCTAAGGGGACGGTTTTGGAGAAAGAGATTACTGACTCTTCCCAAACCGATGAGGTACCTAAAGAAAACTCTAAAACTCATGTTTCTACTTATGTTCCTCCTTTACCTTTTTCCTCGCAGGTTTGTTAACTCAAAAAAGGAGGAACAAGATAAGGATATCTTAGACATTTTCAATAATATTCATATGAATATTCCACTCATAGATGCGATTAAACAAGTCCCCAAATATGCGAGAATTCTGAAGGACTTGTGCACCAATACACAAAGATTAACCGGTAATGAGGTAATGAGAGTGGGGGAGAATGCTTCGCCTATCTTGCAAAATAAACTCCCACTCAAATGTAAAGATCCCGGTAGTTATTGGTAACACGACGTTTAATAAGGCTATGCTTGATTTAGGAGCATCAGTAAATGTTATGCCTGCATTTATATATGAATCTCTTAATTTAGGACCTTTGAAAGAAACTGGAATTGTTCAACAATTAGCTGATCATTCTAATGTATACCCTAGAGGTATTGTTGAAGATGTGCTTGTGCGGGTTAATCAGCTAGTCTTTCCAGCAGATTTCTGTGTATTGGAGATGACAGATGGATCAACTGATTCGTTTATACCGTTGCTACTGGGACGTCCATTCATGCGAACGGCGAGAACGAAAATTGACGCTATAGTGGAACATTGACAATGGAATTTGATGGAGAAATAATACGTTTCAACATTTATGAGGCGATGTGATATCCTAGTGATGTCCATTCTTGTTTCTCTCTTGATGTTATTGACTCTTTAGCTCAACAGATGTTTAATTTGGGGAGTAATGATCCAGTGGAGACTATTATCACGAGGAGTGTGGGTTTTAAAGATCTTACAGATCGAAGAACCGAGCTGAAATTAGGGGAAGAATTTGAGGAAGCTATTTGTGAACTCAATTCGTTACAACAATGCCCACCAATTCATGATATTTTATTTGTCTCTTTACCATGCTCTAATGAAAAATTGTTGCCATCTGTCTTGCAGGCTCCTAAACTAGAACTTAAGCTTCTTCCTGATCACCTAAAATACATGTATTTAGGTGATAATGAGGAGTTGTCGGTAATAGTTTCTAAAGAACTAACTGAATTGCAGGAACAAAGACTTCTTCGGGTGTTGAAGGAGTATAAACCGGCCATAGGATGGACAATTGCTGATATCAAGGGAATAAGCCCCTCTACGTGTATGCATAAAATACTACTTGAGGAGGGAACAAAGCCTATAAGGGAAGCTCAACGTCGTTTGAATCCTCCAATGATGGAAGTAGTAAAGAAAAAGATACTTAAGTTATTAGATGTGGGAGTTATCTACCCCGTTTCTGATAGCAAGTGGGTGAGCCCGGTACAAGTTGTACCAAAGAAGTCAGGTGTTACAGTGGTGCAGAATAAGGACAATGAACTTGTCCCAACTCGAGTGCAAACCGGTTGGAGAGTTTGTATTGATTATCGAAAGATTAATGCAACCACCATAAAAGATCACTTTCATTTACCTTTTATGGATCAGATGTTGGAAAGATTGTCAGGACACTCGTATTACTGTTTTCTTGATGGTTATTCAAGTTACAATCAAATTGCTATAGCACCTGAGGATCAAGAGAAGACCACTTTTACTTGTCCTTTTGGAATATTTGCATACAGGAGGATGCCTTTTGGTTTGTGTAACGCACCCACTACCTTCCAAAGGTGTATGGTAAGTATCTTTTCAGATTACGTTGAAAACATTATCGAAGTTTTTATGGATGATTTCAGTGTGTATGGTGATTCATTTGACTTGTGCTTGGATAACCTTACATTGATTCTTAAACGGTGTGTTGAAACTAATTGTGCTAAATTGGGAGAAGTGACATTTTATGGTAACTCATGGCATTGTTTTAGGCCATATTATATCTTCTAAAGTCTTGGAAGTTGATAAAGCTAAGATCGATCTTATTCGTGCTCTTACCCCTCCCACTACGGTGAGGGAGATTCGTGCTTTTCTTGGTCATGCAGGATTTTATCGTCGGTTTATCAAAGATTTTTCCAAGGTTGCGTCACCATTATGCCATTTATTACAAAAGGACGTGGTTTTTAACTTTGATGAGAAGTGTTTGGCGGCATTCAATCGTTTGAAAGAACTTTTGATAACATCCCTTATCATTAAACCACCGGATTGGAGCAAGCCATTTGAGCTAATGTGTGATGCCAGTGACTATGCGATCGGTGCAGTTTTAGGCCAGCGTACTGGGAAACTAGCTCATTCCGCTTATTATGCTTCCAGAACGTTGAATGAGTCCCAACAAAACTACACGACCATGGAAAAGGAGTTGTTAGCAATCGTTTTTGAATTGGAGAAATTTCTTTCTTATTTACTTGGTACGAAAGTTGTTGTGTTTTCTAATCATGCAGCACTTAGGTACTTACTTACAAAGAAGGAGGCGAAACTAAGGCTCATTCGATGGATACTACTCCTACAAGAGTTTGATATCGAAATTAAAGACAAGAAAGGAATTGAGAATACCGTTTCAGATCACTTGAGTCGTCTTACTGTAAACGAAGAAGTTATTCCGTTATGTGAAAGCTTTCCAGATGAGCAACTCTTCTTAATTGCAGTTTCAGAACCATGGTATGCGGATGTTGTGAATTATTTAGTGTCTAAAAAAATCCCAAGAAATTTGTCTCGTGCTGAGAGAGACAAACTTAAAAATATAGCGAATCAATATATATATATGGGATGATCCATACCTGTGGAAACATTGTTCAGACCAAATTATGCGAAGGTGCGTACCCGAATCTGAATACAACTCTATCTTGTATTTTTGCCATTCATATGCTTGTGGAGGACACTTTGGGGAAAAGAGAACAGCTTTGAAGGTACTTGAAAATGGTTCTATTGGCCCACTTTATTTAAAGATGCGTATGTATTTTGCACAACTTGTGATAGATGCCAAAGAACGGGCAATCTAGGTGTTCGAAATCAAATGCCACGGAAGTTTATTCTTTTCGTTGAAATTTTTGATGTATGGGGCATTGATTTTATGGGTCCTTTTGTTAATTTTTTTGGTAAAATTCTACATTTTACTCGTTGTTGATTATGTCTCGAAATGGGTGGAAGCTAAAGCCACCTCTACTAATGATTCTAAAGTGGTTACATATTTTGTTAAAGAACATATTTTTTCAAGGTTTGGAACTCCAAGATCCATAATCAGCGATGGGGGATCACACTTTCGAAACAAGTTCTTCCAGAGTTTGTTGAAAAAGTATAACATATCTCACAATATTGCTACAGCATATCATCCACAAACAAACGGGCAAGAAAAAGTCTCTAATCGAGAGGTGAAGTCCATCCTAGAGAAAACAGTGAATCCATCAAGGAAGTATTGGAGTTTACGTCTCAGTGATGCATTATGGGCATACCGAACAGCATACAAGACTCCTATTGGGATGTCCCCATATAGACTTGTGTACGGTAAACCTTGTCATCTTCCTGTTGAAATCGAGCATAAGACTTTTTGGGTTATTCAACAGTGCAACATGGAGATGGAGGGGGCTGGTAAACAAAGGAAGCTTCAATTGAGTGAACTGGAAGAGATTCGTAATAATGCATATGAAAGTTCACGAATTTACAAGGAGAAAACAAAGGCTTTTCATGATAGTAGGATTTCTAGAAAACAGTTTATTATTGGACAGTAAGTTCTCTTGTTTAATTCTCGCCTTCATTTATTTCCTGGAAAATTAAAGTCTCGTTGGATAGGACCCTTTGTTGTGTCTAACGTTTTTACTCACGGTGCAATGGAGATTCGTAGCTTGTTAACAGGGAAGGAGCTTAAAGTGAATGGGCATCGTTTGAAACCCTATTATGAACCGTTTGAACATGAGAGGGTTGAGATCAATTTAGTATATGCACACCCTCTGGAGGAGTATCAAGGAATGCCAAGTCGGGCTGAAGATGTTAAACTAGGCGTTAAATGGGAGGCAACCCATTGGTTTTGTATTTCTATCTTTCTCTTTTGATTGTTTTTCATATCATGTTAGGATTTCCCATCTTGATTTTACATTGGAGGAATCAATTTACATTGAGGACAATGTAAACTTTAAGTGTGGGGGAGTAATTAAGCATATAGAGTTTTTAGTATTTGTTTCTATAGGTAGAATTTTAAGACTTTTGTACATATTTGCATGAAAACCTTCAACTTTTAGAGATTTTAGAGTCACTTAGTATACTTCTAGATACGTTTACATACGGAGTTCTAACCGAAATAACTGAACTTAGAAGTATTAGAGAACTATATTTGGAGTGCTTAGTTGTTAAGAGGCTAGAGCTGACAAAAATGGACTTAAGTTGCCGGTAGAGAATACAGTATTAGAAGAGTTGATCATTCAATACCCATGAGTGAGGCACCAAACCTTCAATTGTCTGTTTAGAGTGTTTCATCTGCACAAATTCCAGGTAGAATGATGAGCTACCTAACCTCGCACCACTTTCAGCACTACTTTCTCTTGAGTGCTATTTCTACCAATCATGAGAGTGCCATCAGAATGTAACTATATCTTGTAGTCTTATTTGCAGTTGGCACCATTCTCTCGACAACAACAGGTCCATAGAAACATATCATCATCAACAAGCGGAACATCAAAAATTTGAAGGAAAGTTGAGGACAGTCAAGGTTTACAAGCAACCGTTCAAGAAAGAGCAAATTTCATATTCAAGTAAAGCAACTATAAAATGAGCATAATTTTATATAAATGTTGAAGACTTATGTACAAGAGCGAAAGAAATCAAAAGATGTGAGTTAGTGAAGTTCATGAGAGAACCATAAAGTGCGTCTTTTGAGTGTCAAATTTATAAAATCTTGTTGGTGAGGCAGAAACATTCGGTCACTCTCGAACCTGGATTATTTTATATGGTGGTTTTCTCCTAACTCAAGGGGTTAAGCATGAGGATAATTTTCTTTATACTTCTAACTTCTTATTTTTAGCGTGCAAAAACTTTATGTCTTCGTAGCTCTTTGGATGCATGTGCTCTGGAATGTTTTGAAGTTGGAAATTAGGTTTGTGGGTATACCTCTTGTAAACCCTCACGAGACTATAACTCGTCCACTAGGGACACCTAGGGGTTTAAAGTCTTTTTACACATGCTAAGTATAACATTATCCTCAACGAAATGGAGTTGTTGTAGTTTAGATTAGTTTAGATTTGTAGTTTGCTCGAGGACTAGCAAAAGGCAAGTGTGGGTGGCTTTGATAGGTGCATTATTTGCATTATTTGGATACTCTAATTCATTAATTTCTTGGTAGTTTTTATATCATTATTCTTTGATTTTGTTTTTTTATGAGTTTCTTAGGATTTTTGAAGTGTATTCAACCAAAGAAGAAGAAAGGAGTTCATTACGACACAAAATGAACAAGGAAGTTAAGTTCTGCCAATGGAGAAGAGCCAAATACCAAATTAAACTAATTCAAATCCAAGAGTCCTTAATAACATTTTGAAGAGAACGAGAAGACGAAGCCAACGCAAAAAGAATGAGGTCATTTGGAGTTTGTATGAGGAAGTTATGAGCAAAATAGCCGAAAGAAAAAATAATGAAACACTCAGCATCACAATCGGGAGTTTACAAGGGAAAATAACCTACCGATTATAAGCAGTTCGGGTACATGAAAACTTCGTTTTTGAGCTCCAACAATCGGTAGTTAACACGAAAATCGAGCCTACCGATTATGGCAAGTTTTGGGTACAGGAAAGTCATATTTTGAGCCCTTACAATCGGTAGATAAGGAGGGTGTCTTGTTATAAGTAGCATAACATAGTTGTTAATGACGGGATATTACCATGCAATTATGTGTAGAAGGTGACATAGGTTAAATCCGAATGGCTCTTGCGCCGGATTGCTTAGAATAACCTCAACTCACAAAGAACATTGCTTTCGTTGGGTTAAACTTGATTTTCTCTTGCGCCAAGTTATTCGTTGAAATGGATTCAAAGAGTGACTCTTGCACCTTTGATGATAATAGGAGTTTTGCCGGAGTAAGCCTGCGATAGGATGCTTTAGGGTTATTGATATTGAGAGTGCATGAATGTTGAGTATGATTTAGTTGATAACATGTTGGAAGATGGAAGATGAACTCTCTAACCAATGTTTTTTATCTTTGATATTCATTTTACTCTATTTGTTTTAGTATAATTTAGTTATAATCACAACCAAAACCCCCCTGTTTACATAAGTAATCGAAACTAATTAACAATCACCTGCCTCTCTGTGGGGACGAACTTGTTCTTATTACTATACTCTAATCTATATTAGTGAAGTAAGAACTTGATTCTTGGTTGACAACCGACCAGACAGTGAGGAGGAGCAAGCACGGAGGAGGGCCCATGAAGAAGAACACATGATGATAGCTGAAGAAGCACGAAGAGAAACGGCTGAGGCAAAAGCAGAAAGGTAACACCAAATCATGTTGGGAAAGAGGAATCTAGTCGAGGGAGGTAATGTTCCAAGGAGGGACAACCTATCAAGTCATGAGAGTACAGATTCCACTTTGTCAAGGATTCTGGCAAACCAGCAAAGACAGGAAGAAATGGTCAGAACGCTAGAGTGAAGGAACTTATTGTTAGAACTAGAGAATAATCTACTTCGAGACAGAGGAATGAGACACGGAAGCCTACCGAAGGAGTACCCAAGAGAAAGGTCAAGTGATAACACACGTTCGACAATGGGTGGTACAATTTGGACAACTTCCAGTGAGAGTAGAACACCAGAACCTACTCCCCCAAGACGTCGAGATCCAGAAGTTGGGCCACAACCTCAAAGGTACTACAGGATCCGAGAAGATTCTACTTCCGAGGAAAAAAATATCGTGGGACCACTTCATCAAGGGACACCTCAAAGAAAATATCTTATCGTGGCTATATATTATTTTACCAAATGGATGGAAGAAGTTTCCTTGAAGCATATTCGATACAAGGACGTCTTCGAATTTCTGTTCGAGAACATCATCTGCCGATTCGGAATACTAGCTGCAATAGTGTTAGATAATAGGAAACAGTTGCAAGGGGCTAATATAGATTTGTTGCTTAATACTTATCAGATCAAGAAGAGCAAATCTACTCTCATATACCTACATAGCAATGGCCAAGCTGAGATCGCCAACAAAACCATAGATGATAATTTGAAGAAGAAATTGGATGGTCACTATGGAGATTGGTGTGAACAGTTACATAATGTTTTATGGGCCTACAGAACTACAAAGAGGGAACAACCAGGACTATCACCTTTCATGCTCACATATGGAACTGAGGCAATTCTACCAACAGAAATAATGTTTCCTACAACTAAATCAGAGGCGTGGATGAAGAATTTAAGTTCAGATTTGATACTCTCCAAGCTCGATAATTTGGAAGAGGCACGAGAGATTACACTTCAGAAGATGAAGAATTACCATAGGAGGCTACGAAGAGAGTATGATAAGAAGGTCCGACCAAGAGAGTTCCACCAGGACAGCTGGTCCTGACAGAAATTTCTGAGTATTAAAGGGAAAAAGAAGGAGGAAAGTTAGCACCTAAATGGGGAGGTCCATATACAATATTGTCCAAGTTAGGGGAAGGTGTATATAAGATGCTCAATCTAGATGGGAAGGAGATGGACCACCCTTGGAACATAAAGCCCTTGAAGATGTATTATACTTAAAAGGTAAGATATGGTTACGAAATGGATCATTCGCACTCGGGGAAAGACACCATTCTCCACTGAGTTGATCTGAGGACTCTGGACTACGGTCTAGAGTCGAAGGGGTTACCCATAGACTAATTATGGTAACCCCACGACCCATAATGGATCATTCACACTCGGGGCAAGACACGATTCTCCTCTGAGGTGATCCGAGGAAACTATACTACGGTTCCAAAGTCGAAGGGACCACCCAGAGACTAACATAGGTGGTCCCATGAGATTGGACTACGGGATCAGTCGATAAAAGATGAGAATCCTTATGAGTGACAACAGATCATTCGTAATCGGGCAATCGAGTAAGCCCCGGTGTGATCTGGACCCTAGTTTAGGACATTTATAAGACTTAACACATCTTATCACTAGAGATTAGTGATGATGAGATATCTGAATCGGTACATGATCTTCCCTGTTATGGATATCGAATATATGAAATAACAGAGTTACTATGTGAATTCGGCAGAACCATGATGGATACGGAGCATGCAAGACAAAAAAAATAGGCTAAGTAAAATAAAGATTAAACAACCAAAGAAGGAAAGGAAAAAAAATGTAGCAACGAAACCACAACCAATGAGGTTAAAATGGTGACACCGCACCCCCAACAAAATAAATGTTTAAAAGAGGTGACATAGCACCGCAGAAAAGAAATTGTTCATAAAAATTCAAGAAAAGAACCAGCAACAACCATGGAAAATCAGATGGCATGAAGCTTGGAGGAGGATCTAGCACGCTTGGCCTGGGCTTTGTCTTTCAACTCATTCAAGGTCAATTGGACCTTCTCTTGCACCAGTTCCGCAACCTGCGCCTCAAAGTTTTTTTTTGCGCCAGCCAGCGCCTGCTCCTTGTCCTTACCATCCCTAGAAAGCAACTCCTTCAAATTTGTCACATCAGCGCCAAGAAATGCTTCGGATTTCCTAAGCTTCAACTCGGACTCTTTCAAGGACTCCACCTTTATCTCCAGAGTCTCCCTCCCCAAAGAAGCTGAAATCATCAAAGGAAAAAGTTAGCACAAAATTCAGGAAAATAAAAGAAAATGATAGTACATAAAAACACCTTTTAAGGTTTGGAATAAGCCTAAGGGCTTCCTATGATTTGATAATATTGGCATCAAGCTCACTGAATTTCAAGATTAAGTCATATTTTTTAGAGAGGCTTGACATATCTTCATATGATTCTCAAAGACACCCTTCTGGCTATCATAAGCAACTCGAATACTGTCTTATTTTTCCCAAACTGAGTCTAACCTTAGGCTCGTCTCAGCATGGTGATTTCCGGCAGCCTCGCTCTTCCTCAGAACAATTTCGGTATTCTCTTTCCACAGAATTAGTATCTCTCGATCAGCATAGAGATCACGATTCAAAGTCTCAAGATCAGTGTATTTGATATCGAGTTGGTTAATTGTCAGAAGTCGATTATTGGAGATATCGTGAATCTGCTCAAGTTCAGACTCTTTTCGATCTATCTTATCGTCCTTGTTACTAATCCGTTGCTTCAAATTGAGAACACTACTTTTGAAAACCTTGATTTCCCCTATGAGACTATTGTATTCATCTTTCACTTCCAATTTTAATCATTTGATGGTGGCTACCAGTAACAGTCACGACTCAAGATTCTAAAGGCTACGATATCACATGGGCAATAAGGGGAAATGATAAAAGATAAATTACCTTGTTGATCAGTGACTCGCTTCTGCAAATCCTGACCTCAGTTTCCAACAGATGATTCTTGTTGCATACACTCTCATAAGCGGCATGACTCTACAGCTGGACCTTTTGATTCTACAACAATAGGCAAAGTTAAGAAACCCAACGATTCTTTAGTTAACACAAACCTAATTAGAGAAAAGGAATTGTATCATTCACCAGGGTCAATAAAGCAGCAAAGACATCATAGAGAAGAGAAAGGACTGCAGACAGCATATCAGATCGGAAGAGAGACCCAAAAGATAAAGAAGTGAGAACGCCAATCGAGTTGTAAGCATCCCCCGAGAAGGACAAAGTAAATGATCCAGTAGGCCCGAGAGCCAATGTATTCACCACAGGCCCCTCTAAGCCCAATCTTGCATTCTTACACTCCTGGGTAGGAAGGTTCACAATAATAGCAGTCGCCCCACTATCTTCATCCTCTTTCTCTTCATAACCACCATCAATGTCGTCCACCAGGAAGTCATAGTCCTCCCCTTCAGGAAGCACCAACTCCACAATTAGCTTCAACCGAGACTCGTTCGACTTCATTTGTAACTCACTGGAGTCAGGGATGCCGCCAATCAGTTGCGAATCTGGGGGAAGCATAGCAGGTTGAAAAACAACCTCTTTCATGAAGCCATGGCCAGAACCACCACCCTCCAGACACTCCCTTTTCTCACCAGTCTCCTCACCATCAACAGAACCAGAACCGACACAAACTTTCTTTTTACCAGCAATAACATCAACACTTTCACCATCATTTGAAACAATAACATCTCTAACCTTACCAACTCCATCAACATTCTTAGAAATATGACTTTTTCCCTTAACAATACCTTCACCACCACTAGCACCATCAACATTCTTAGCAACAAGACTCTTTCCCTTATCAACACCTTCACCACCACTAGCACCATCAATATTTCCAACAAAAACAACTGGATTCCCACCAACAAGTTAATCTTCACCACTACTAGAAACAACTGTATTTCTAATACCACCAGCACCTCTTGAACGTCTCAGAATGAGGCCACCATTAACCTCGTCATAATCATCATCTTCATCAATTACAATAGACTTTACCGTCTGAAAAGAAGTATAGAAGCTGGTCAGATCCTGTTAAGGAAACAAATAAGGGCAAGTATATGTACTTAAAAGATTAAAGAAAGGTGGTATTTGTTACCATAATAGTCTCCTCCCCATCTCGTGCAGTTCAACTCCTCTTCCGATTCAGCTTGGAGAACTGAAAAGAATCCAAGGAAGCTTAGCAAATTAAACTTAGAAAGCAAGAAAAAGAAGCAGATAGTGTAAGCATACCCTTTCTGTGTTCACCACCCAATGAAAGTAGGGGGTATGACCATGAAGATCCTCAGGGGGCGGACGGTTCCTATACAGCAAGTTCCCATGAACAACTAGCGTAGTTTTATCCCAGACATGATCACTAGTACTCCTCAAGTGCTTGTTGTATGTTTGACCCATCTCAGGATCCTCATCAAGCATTAACTTCTAAGCCTTATTAAGAGAGGGAATATGGCGATCCGGTCCAAAAGATAAACCAGCCAGCATACCCGAAGAGGGAGTACAATCCTTGTAATTATCCAGAAAGCTCTGAACTGTGTACTTGGGAGCGTCATCGGGAATGTATGTAGAATGAGGAGAGCCAGTACACTTACCCTTACCTTGCCTCTCCCACGCAGCCAGAAATCGGTAACAGTTGCCATTATACTGCCCCAAAGCATGAGCCAGTTCGATTCGAGACAAGATATTATACACGAATGGCCTGGATGGACTATAGAGGGGCAACCTAAGACCTGCATCAAGTTGGCCTTTGGTGATGATGGTAACATGCTCTAAATGGGGAAACTCAAGATACGGTGTACGATCCAGTTGACCGCGTTGACCAGCCAACAATGATATGTCATAAGCTTGGAGAGCATACTGGTTCTTGAGATAGGCACAAAACTGCTGATCGGTCATCACTGAAGGCTTGGGTGTGGATTTTTCACAAAGTTTCTACAGTCAGAAAAAAGGTTTCCACAATCAGAAAAATCATGATCGTCAAAAAATATGTGATGATCAGGGAAAGCACGGCAAACCCTATCATGAGCCTCATGAGAAAGATCAATGGCTGGAAATAAAGAATCAAGAATTTAAAAATCTTCATCAGAAAAAGATACATACTTTTTGCCTGAGGATGAACAAGGAGGACCAGAAGACGATTTATCTGTCATCTAATCTTGTTGATGTTGATGTTGATGATCTTGATCTTGATGCATTTTTATAATGCGTGCATCTGAGATGTAAGCAGATGAGTAGCTTCAACAGTAACGATGGTGATCAAGCGAATAATAGAGAAAGGGAGTTAGGATGGAGTGTGATAAGAGATTTTAATGGCGGAGAAGAATAGAGGTTAAAGTTGCAGAGAATGTTGAAAGAGAAATAATGAAAGAATTTAGTTTATTCTCTTGTTTAAAAAAATAGGCAGAGGGGAAAGTGAACCGGCGCTTGAAAGTAAAAGTTGGAAAAGGAGAGAAAGTAAATACGTGGCGGTTACCAAAGGACGTGGAGGCGGTTAAAGGAAAGATAAAGGGTTTCTTCTCATCGTACTCTTGGTCTAGATGGAAAGAAAGGGACAAAATGTAATGGAGAAATATCTGAGGACACATATAAACATCCAAGGAGGCTAGACTATGATTTTAAGATAGGAGCGAAACACTGAAAAGGTCTTCCTGGTCTAACAAGGTAAACAAGATATCTACCACATCAATTTGGAGTTATGACGCGTGGAAAGTAAAAGAGAAGATCAACATCCAAGTTTGAATGAGGAGACAGAGCATTAAATGAGTTAACAGAGCACGCATGGTGTGATCAGAAGCATTTAATACGTCTGACAAGAATCGATGTACACACCTTACTTCGGGTCGTGATTAAGAAAAAGACAAGAAGCCACCCTCACCTTGGATTGTGCCAGAACCAGTCGAGACAAAGGTAAGCATACCGAGGGAACTAGTCAAGAGATTTGGGGCATAACATCAAGATATTCGGGCCACACTCCCGAGAAAACTACAACAACTTAGGTACAAGCGCCCAACACTGAAGTTTGGATGTATAGTCCATTTTGTCTATAAATATTGGGTTCATCCAAGAGAGAAAGCAGGTTATGTTATTGAGAGAGAGAGAGCTATATCAAGTTGATAAGAGAGATTTTGAGTGTTCTTGTGTGAGATTGAGTATACATCTTTGTAGGTTCAATCTCTTTCAAATAATATCAAGTCTTTGTTTATTCTCTTATTTGTGAATGAATAGTTAGATGTAGATAGTTAGATTTTATACAACTACATGCAGTATAGCAAGGTCTGGTGATAATGTGGCTGCTAGTCTACAAGGCATTGACGCGAATAGTGTGATGGCTGGTGGAGTACTTTGCCACCCAGATTTTCCCGTGGTTGATGCAATCTGTTTCGAATTGAAGGTCCTTGTTTTGGATGTTGTTATGCGTATCCTAATCGGTTTACAGGTTCAGTGTCCCTCACAATGATTTTCTTAGTATAAACATCATTACATAATCTTTATATATATATATCGCTTAACTCAATGATGGATCCGTGCAGATTGAATTTCATGTACATCACGCCAAAGAGGCGGCGAGAGTTAGAAAGTCTTTGTTGGATCAGAAAACTGGGAAAGTCTCAAAAAGGTATGATATCCAAACAAGGTGCATTGATAGAGGTGAATCTGGATGCGGCTGTATGTGTAGAAGAGTTTTCTGAGTGTCAAGCTTTGGGGAGGGTTTTCTTACGATCATCCGGCAGAACTATTGTTGTTGGGATCATAACCCGTATAATTGAGTAAATTTTGATATAATTGCAAGATACAATTTTTCTTGCCCAACCCAAATTGGCTCAGATGTGTATCATTAAACTTATTTAATTCAATTTCACAGTTTTAAGATTAGTTTACACTTTACACTATTTCTGTCAGAACTAACCCCAAAGAGAATACATTTGATAACTTTATGTTTTAAATGCACTCACCTCAGACCTGGCATAATAACAACTATTTGGCCAAATATGTAGATAAATCATCAATCCACGCAATCATCGCGAACGATTACAACACAAGAGTTTGATTCAGCCATTAACGACTGGACTTTATAGGCAACCGAGCATATTAGCTCTAGTCTTGAGTCAAAGGTCAATGTGCCTAGTTGCACCCTGCAATTCTCTTATTGAGTACAATCAGTCCTGGAAAATTTAGGGAAAAAAATCTTAGTATTGGAATGTACACAGGACAACTCCTATCGAATTTCGATCCCTTAATTATTACTGATTATATCTGAATCTGACTTATTATACCTAACTCAAAATTTAACAGGGGTTATAAATATTTACCAATATTAGATTTTTCAAATTAGAGTTTACACATCTAACTTTTTTAACTAAAAAAAAAGAATTTATATTTGTTATTTGTTATCTTAACCAAAAAAAATAGATGCAAAAACAAACTCGTATTTGTTAGTATTTGTTATCTGTTATTTTAACCTAAAATAAAAGGAACTATCTTGTCTCATCATCCTACAATACAGAAAAATTAATAAAAACAACCGTAAAAATTATTAAAAATAAAAAATTGGATAGATTTTATATGAAGGTTAAATTTAGAAGAGAAAATATAAGAAAAATCCAAAATACCCTTTTGTTTAATGTTAAATACATAATTACCTAGAAAGGTGGACAAACACCTATTATGAAAATATGTGTAAACACTAATTAGAAAAATGTGTTATTGGTTAACGTCCAATTTTTAATGAAGCCCAGTAAAGTTTCTGTTCCAGTAGTTGCATCCTATAGTCTAACACATAAGCCTGTCGTAACCAATTTAAGGACGAGGAAAAGATGCAAATGACTACATAGAAGTGTCTTCTGAACTTGCTTTTCCTAGAATTAATAATTCCAACCTGAAATTCACACTTCTTTATCATAATAAATTATGCTTTCACCAAAGAAAAAGGGATTGATGAAATTTTTTATAAAAAGAAAGTATATCTTCTGAGGTTCTTAACAGTCATCACAAACTGACCCTAAAACTTTAAGATCAGAGGGTATCGAAGAGGAAATAACCTAATCATAGAAGGGGTGCAAAGAATGTTTTTTAAGACACCAATAGAATAAGTTCAAGGTGAGACAAAGCACACTCCACAGCACTTCCCGCTCCTAAAGTTCTGATCTAGGGAAACTTCAAATCATCAGCAGCATCTTCTTATGAAACATCAACTGAGGCCATAAATACTGCTCCACCGATTACTCGCTTGAATGGCTCATAATCAACCAGTATGGCCACCCCACCCCGTAGGATCACATAATGTGACCTGAAGAGAGATATTTCCTGAAGAAGAACATCTCAGATCTAGCTTAACAACAATTCTATACAGACAGACATTTTCTCTATAAAAAAAAAGAAAAAAATCAGTATAATCCCTTTTTCAAAGTCATAAATACTCAAACAATTGTTAACTGTCGCCCTTCGGTACAAACTATTGATGCCTTGTAACTGAGCTACGGATTGTCACACCATGCAAAAATTTGGTATATCCTAAGAAACTTAGCTTCCCATCAGCTTGTCTTATCCAATCATTAAGGATTGTATGGGATGAAAGACCAAGATTCATCTCCTGCATGACAAAGATAGCATGCTCAGTTCTGAGTAGGAAGACTATAAAGAGATCAAACTGTCTATCAAAAATATGTGTTTACCCTCGCCAGTTCCTCAACCGAGATTACTCTGTTTCCTTCATGTTCAAAAAATTCAAAAGCTGTACTTGCAATGTGTTCCCACCCATCCAGAGCCTCTAGTTGATATGTGCTGATCGATGCAGCACAAAATTCTTCAAAATCCATCTTTCTGTAAGCGAGGGCTTCCAGCTGAAAATATAAACTGTAAGCACTATTGCAAGTAAAATCATGTTGTCTTCTTCTACTCATTATGAAAGACTGTCGATGAGGTAACTCAAAGTTCAGTAATGATTATCCACGTGATCAACTTCAAGATTTGCAGATGAATATACATTATATTAAACTCCAAAAAAGTAAGAGGGCTAATTGTGGAGTAATTTCCGCTCGATGAAATGATATTTTATTAGAAAACTAATTTCACTACAAAAGCATGAGAAGACTCACTGCACTTAAAATGTCAGGCACCCTGGACTCCTTCATGGCATCAGTTGAATACCGCACGAGGGCCTGAAAAAAGTTTGGCGCACTATTACAGCTTCTACTCAATGAACAAGATACGTTATATAAAAAAGAAACACCATGTTGAAGTAAGACCATCCAAATTATTGATATTAACAAGAGAAAACTGGAATTACCATTTTGAAATTCTCAAGGCCAACCTTCCCATCTCTATTAGGTTCCAACAGCTTAAACTGAGCCCTAATGTACACAAGCTCATCCTCTGTCAAAGCTCTTGATAAAGCCTGAAAGCAGGTATAATAATAAGATCCTTGAGAATAAAATGTGGCAGTAAATCACTTGGGATTTCAAATATATCTTGAGATTTTTAACAAATGAAATGTGTCTCTGGTACAGAAAAAGTTAGAATGCCAGTAGACATACAAAAAAGAAAGTATCTATAGCATTAATGCCATTCATGCGTATGCAATTAAATGGCGAAAAGTACCTTCAGGGCTGCACGTTTGAATGGTGTAGCACGCAGGTACGACTTGACTAACTTATAAATTAATATATCCAACGGCACAGGGCAGTGTTCATCTCGTAACCATGGGTGAGCTGCCAATTGAGAATTCCCAGTTTCCATTTTACACTCAAAAGACAAATTATTGAAGCAAAGACATGTAACTGAACAAATAGATAATACAATAATTTGAGGGTTGATATAAACTCCGGGAAACCCTAGGAAAGTTATCAATGAGTAAGACGCTTACTGAGAGCTTGTGCCGCGGTCATTCTTTTCCTATGGTCCTTATTCAGAAACCTTTTTACAAAATCTTTGGCTTCTGGAGATACCACAGGCCAAGGTAAATCTTCAAAATTAGGATCAGCTCTTAGCACAATGCGAAATATTCCTGACTCTGTTCGTGCCCAAAAAGGTCTGCTTCCACATAACAAGATATATGTTATGACACCTATACTCCAAATATCTGCTTCCAGACTATAGGATCTATGTAGGACTTCCGGTGCAACATAGTATGCACTGCCAACAATATCATTGAGTCTTTCATCTGTACAAAAAGAGCTAAAAGGTTCATTTCTTTGAATATCTAATATTTATCACTATACTTAATAACACAGGATTTCAGCAGCGGACCAAAATTCTATTATAGAACAAACAACTTTGACTAAACACTAGTCTTTCAAAGTTTGAACAGGATTCGATAGATATCTTTTTGTTAACTATTATAGTCCTAAAATAGAAACCCTTTATTAAATATTTTCTCTCGTATATCGCTATTTGTTACAGAGATATGCATCATGTTAAATGCATAAGTGTGCGGATTCCGTCAAACGGCAGATACAAATACCAATTGGACCGACTTAGTAAACTTTGCGACACCAGTCAAGGAAGTGGAAGGTTGTTGATAAGCTAAAGAAAGTTCTATGAAGTAATGACACAATAACCCTCCTCGTAAGTCAAGCTAAGGGTTACCAATATGTTGAACCCCCCGCAAGGGAGGTATTCAAACAATTTTCTACATCAGATATTAATTGTAAAGAAGCCAGGAATAAACAAATACAAAACAAGGAAGATAATCATTTGGCTAAAATATGCACGGCATATAATAAAACACCCTTGCGGTGGTCATAACATATACAGGATACTTAACAAATTCTTACCTGGTCTTATAAAGTCAGAAAGACCAAAATCAATAATCTTCAAAGGAGAATCTTCATCTCTAGTTGTAAATAGAAAATTCTGTTAAGCAGACAAGAGAAAAGTAACATTTGGTGGTTAAAGTCTCAATATATGCACTCAGAAAGTCGAAACTACAAAAGTAGGGAATCATACAGATAAAATATTTAGCAAAATATCGAGCTTGGATACAGACCTCTGGTTTTAAATCTCGGTGAACAACACCCTGCAAATGACAAAAAGCAACTACACCTAGAACTTGAACAACAATAGTTTTGGCATCATGCTCTGGATATCGACCACCTCTGCAGCAAAAATTTAAAAAATTGTAACTTCATAGTTCCAGTACCCCTGCTCAACTCAGGAATAAAGAAAACAACTTAAACAAATGGCATACATTTGTACAATGATATGTACTCTTATTTTACCTAGATAAAATCCTGTCAAGTAATTCTCCACCTTCACACAACCTGGTAAGAATATACACTTCAATGTCAGCAAAAAAGATCATCCGGCAATCAACAATGAGGACGTATGATACGATGCTTGTACTTCAAGATTCAGTTTAGCATCTCAACAATACACACTTTAAGGTTAGCACTTAAAGAAGTTTCTAAAAACAGAAACACAAGCCAACTAGTGGTGGAACCATTAATCAAATTTAATCTTTCAAGATATTATCAGATGCATATTCTACAAAAACATAATCCAAAGCAAACCTGTGATAGAGGTAGAAAGTATCCTGAAGAACTAGAAAAGTTCATCAACACTATAGCATCATCAAATAAAACCAGCTCATATGTGATCCAAGAGGAAACAAGTACCCGAGTGGAATGTTTATGAGGGTTTTTTCCTCAATGGATTTGTACCACTTACAATTAGATTATCATTTACATAGATCTTTTCCCCAAATAGATTTCTACAAATCTCAATTCAAGACGAAGACAATAATTAACATACTCCATGATTATGTAGACATTATTTGCATCCTCATACGCATCATGAAATTTGACCATGTTTCTATGACCAGCTAATCCTTTCAAGATTTTCACCTCCCTACGAACATCTTCGATAGATATTGCAGTTGCCATCTGCCAAAATCAAAGGTCATTTAGTTACTCGACATAACTCGCGTTAACATATTACTTCCCTACTAGTAATACTTATATATGTTTTTTTTTTTGGCAGTAAGTAATTGAAGTCGTTAAACCTTACATGAAACATAAGATTCATAATCGAAGTAGCATAGGGAAACAATTGTAGCTGATAAAGCTGGCCTTAAGCAAAGTAACAACCACATCTAAATGAAGATAGATTACCAGCATATCCACATAAGCACATCATTTATTAACAACACAACCTAAGAACTAGCGTCTCGGTTAATAAAAAAAAACATTTCTATGACCTATGAAATCGAACTTATAGTTATCATATTAATGACTTACTAAATGAGACTGGTAGTTTGGTTGTTCTGGCTTTCATAAGCCCTCATTTGCCTATATCCAACTTTAGAAATTTTGTTCAGTTTATAACACGTTATCTAAAGTCCTAGAGTTAAATATCACCACATGAATTGAATATATCATAAAAAGACGTTTTCAATTCAGCATAAACTAACAAGACATAGTATTAAAGACGAAGGCAAATGCCATTTTTTTAATTTCCAAAACCCTTGAGTACAACCAGAGTATATCAACAAAACCCTCTACAAATAAAACTCAAAAATTCTACTTTTAAAACTAAATACACATTGTAATCAAAGTGAATTTATGAAAATGGAAAAGAAAATTTCACCTTAGCTTTAGAAATAATCTTGACAGCAACTTCATGACCTTTAAGTTCACCTTTCTTGGCTTTAGCAGAACAAGTATGCCCAAAATGACCTCTTCCAACTTCTTTCCCTAATTCATACTTACTCATAAAATCTTTTCTATACCCAAAACTTTTATCTAATTGTCTTTCTCCTCCACCTCCTCCTCCTCCTCCTGATCCTTCTTCAGGAATCGGACCTTCTTTAGGTTTACTTGTTCTCTTCCTTAACGCTGCCCTAATATGTTTAGCTGGGGATGGTGGTGGGAACTTACCAAAAAATCTCCTTGGTGTTGATTTTCCTGATCTTGCTGGTGATGGTGTTACCCCACCTGGTAATGGACTGTTATTTGTCCCAGTTGGATATGGACTTGGCCATGGACTCGTTGATGAAGACCGATTTGGGGTATTTCTTACCCCATTATTACTTTGATTTTGATTATAACTTCCTCCACCGTTATTTTCGATTACTTCTTCATTTTCACCAACTACTGTAACATTTTTTGCATAACACTGTCCCATTAAGAAAAAAAGAAAAAAAATTGATTTTTGAGATTTTTGTTTTCTAAAAGGAGATCGAATCCGAGTCAAAATTTAAAAAACATCGAAACAGTCAAGATCAAAGACTTTGATTTTGACTGTAGATTTTTTTTGCTTCCGAGATTGCGATCTAAAGAAGATTATTGATGATGATGATTATGATGATGATGATGATGATGAGTGAGAAAACGTTAAACCGATAGAATAAATCGAAACTTGAGTCAGAGAGAAAGAGGGAGTTTTAGAGAGAGGGACACTGTGAGGGTTTTTTAAGGGAGAGAGAGAGGGGAAGAAGAAGCAAGCAAACAAACAAAAGAGAAGGTTTTTCTTTTTGAGAGAGAAAGAGAGGATCGTATGTAAAAACAAACAAATACAAAATGGTGATGTAGTAAGAAATATAGGAGGGAAGAATCTGCTATGTTGTAGGCGGAAATTACGGTTTGGGAACCACTTCTCATCTTCTTACACAATTTTTACCAGTGTTGTGAGATCCCTCCCGGACCGGCCGGTCGGTGAACCGATCACCCAGACACTTTTTTGGGTTGGGTTATCATTGACCTAATAATTCTCTCAAAATACCTTTTTTACTTATTAACCGGGTGATTCGGTTAGTCCGACCATGATTCAACCTATAAACATTTAAATATTCATATAAATTTTATAGAGGGAGAATCAAGTTTGTGATATGTTGAGCTAAAACTAAAATTATTAACCACTCGTCAACTTATGACCTGTTGAGCTAAAACTAAAATTATTAACCACTCGTCAACTTATGTTACATATTATTTCATAAAATATTTATATATTTACTATGTAAAATGGTTGACCTAGTGACTTCGGATTAAATTATTAAATGAACCATATGACTCTGATCCAATAATTTTTCTGGTTCGGTGTCCGGTCTGATTCACAAAATATTGCTTTTTATTCGTATTTATATACAATGTGTATTTAGATCTTCCATGGACATGGCTTGGGTTGTTGGATTTGGATGGTCCTAACATTATTTGTTAAAGGTTCAAATTCTTTCCGTGACCCAGACTTATTTTAGAAGCAATGTAAATTGTAAAAATATCTAATTATCCTCTCATATATAATAAAAACACTCGTTACGCCTCATTCGTATCACAATTAAAAACATAATCTATCTGCATTACCTAATCTTTCTCAATTTCATTAAAACCACATTCATAAACCAATTTTTTTCCTTTCAAAACCTTAAAAATAAAAACCCTAAAATTTATTTCTTAAATTATAATGACCACCGCAAAACCTAGATCCACAGTGACATACATACCAAAAAATTGACGAGATCAAGATCTAAAGCGAAAGAAATACCAAGGTGAATTGATTTTGAGCTTTTGAACAAGAAGAAAAATGAAGAACAAGACAAGACAATATCAAAGTGGTTGTAGAAAAAATCTAGATCTACATCAATCAAAACAAAAGGGAAAAGAAGATTTAAAAAAATTGTAGAAGAAAGAAAAATTGATCCAGTAGAAGAAGAGGGTACAAGAAATACAAGAAGAAGAAACTAGTTTTGGACAACTCCAAAAATTTCAGCATCGATCGATGCATATGGCTGCAAATAAGTTTTAAAAAAAATTAAACATGATTTAATTGATTTCCATTATTGTATAATTACAGCACAGTTCAACATGATTTCCATGAGTGTATTGATGCAAAGTTCAACATGAATTTCACTTGTGCATAAATATTGTATCTACTATTTGTGTTCTTCATTTGTAAATATTTTGTGTTGCTGATATTGAAACTATTTTGACGGATTATGCATATTCATTGCACAGGTTGTATGGGTACCAAATACCAACGGAGAATATTTGGATCGTCGTAGTAAAGCGGATAGAAACTTAGTCGTTGTCGCCCATATGAGTTGTTGTAACTGTTGGCTCCGTTTCTTCGTTCTCTACAAGATGATGAGAATAAATCTTGTATTTGAACGAGTTCCATTTGGTCTTTGGTCCTTATTCCTTTGTAGTACTTCACTTTCTTGCCCATTCTACCACTTTATAGCTTCTTTTTGGATGATTCACCTAATAAAAAATGTAAAATAGAAAACAAGCATAATACAATGTAATATGCAAGAATTATAGCAATATAAACATGGATTTGATACTAAGAATATGCAATTTATGCACTTATTAAATTCTCCCACACTTACCTTTTGATAGTCCTCAAAGAAACTACCCACCTAAACTAACCTAACTCACTTTCGTATGAATCACGGTTACACTTAGCATGTGCAACAAGCATTTAAACCAATAGGTGTCTCTAGCGGACGAGTTATAGTCTCGTGGGGGTGTACAAGAGATATACCTACAAAACCTACTCCAACTTCTATATAACTCAAAGTCACAAGCATCCAAAGAGCTATGAGGACATAAAGTTTTTGTACCTAATAATAGGAAGTTAGAAGTACAAAAAAACATTATTATTAAATCATAAATACACTTAATTATCGAGAAAGCGAGTGTAATGTGTTAAGCCAATATCATACGTCAGAACACGGCCTTTAGAACAACCAATAAGCATTTCTCCTCGACTTATGCCTCACCGGCTAGTCACTAATAAAAATATAAAACTTGGTCACACATGTGTGTAAGAAGTAATAAAGAAGAGAATACTTACACACAGAAAGGTGACGGTTTTTTTCCAATTTTTGATGATCCCAAAGAAAGGAAATCAATCATATACGAGGATGGGAATGCTCACTCACCTTCTCATCAGATTTACATTCAACACCACTCTCCACTGTCTAATTGAAACAACTTCGTCTTCCGCTTCAACTCTTGATGACAAATGCTCAAACTTCGTAGAACTTTGACAATTTGTACTCCAGTTTTCTTCAATTATTTGTTGTTTTGAAACTTCTTTATTTATTCTTTTTTTACCTTTCTTTATTTTTTTCAATTTTTTTTCTGATTATATATATGTATGTTTTTTTTTTCATTGTCATAGGAAAAAGATTATAGCACCTGATTCTTCACAACTTTGGTATTGTCTTGGTCACTTAAAATTCAATTCACTCTATTTTTTAACTGAATATGTAATTTTTGTTATTCATTTGCTGCTTATAAGCCTTAAACGTCTTCAACTTCTTCATAAATTAGTATTGCTTTGCATGTTGATGATGATATATTTCTATGGTCATTGTTTCTAAATAGTAATGTTTGCAATTCAGACTACGCAAATGAGGTTAATTCGTAATTCTGATGGCACCCTCATGATTCACACAATTAGCACTCAAGAGATCAAAAAGTGTTGAAGGGGTACGAGGTTGAGTAACTAATCTATACTCAGATTTAGCGCAAATGAAACAATCAAAACACATGTTGAAGGTTTAGTGCCTCACTCATAGGGTAGTCTCCACTAATAATTGATTAACTCTCTAATATTGCATTCCTTCTGCACCTAATTTTCCACCGACAAGGTTAAGTTCATCATGATTACTCTCTCAACGACTAAGAATACGAATGTAAGCTCTCTAAGATTTATAAGTTCAGTTATTTGGTAAGAAATCCATATGTAAACTTAGCAAAAAGTATACTACGTGACTCTAACATCTTTAAAAGTTTGAGGTTCAAGCAAATGTGTACAACATTTTTTAAAAAATTTACCTACGAAAGTAAAAAACTAGCATAAACTAAAAATATTTATGTTAAATACTCCCCCAAACTTAAACTTCACAGTCTTCAATGTTCAAACCGAAATTTTTAAATTTTGAAGTAACAACATATTGACCTCGAAAATTGTACATATCGGTAAGGAGTTAGGAAAAACATCCTTGACGAAAGTTGTTCGCCTCATCTTTTTTACTACTGCTTCAAAAGGGCACAATATTTCAATAAAAAGGTCTGACAATTATGGCCTCCAAAGTGCCTGACATGCAATATGAAAAAAAATCTGAAAAAATATGATACTCCATTTTCCAGGCCAATCGCTTCAACCTAACATACTCCAAATTCAAATTTTCTTTTTGAAAAAGAAAGATAAGTCTTTCCCCTTCAAAAGTTGGGGTCAAACACTCAATTCAGATTCAAACAAAGTCTCTAGAGCCGTTTTAGTGTGTGATCATGATTTTTTTGCCGATAAATTTTTTTCATCAAAATTTCTTTCATTATAGATTTACGATACACCATATGGCCTATTTTGCAACGTTTTGGTTTTTGGATATACAACGATATAAACGTTGCAAACATTAAAGCAACATATATATATATATATATATTAAGGATTATCTCAAAATAATTGAGCAATGTTTTTTCAACGATTTTACAAATTTCAAATCATGGCATAATTGTAATATTAATGTTAATTAAGGTTTTTTTTTTATCGAATTATATTTTTTACTTTATTGGTTTTTAGTTTTAAATCTATTTTTTGTAAAGATAAAGTTGAAATCATTCCCCGAATTTTTCTCTCTTTTTTTTTTCACTACCAAATCCATCTCCCCTAATTCCTCCCTCTCTCTTTCACTAGCCAAATCCATTTACCTCGTACAATTGAATCCTGTTTTTCATTCCCCCAAAATCAACAACTCCTTTACTTCATTAATTATCAAGTTTTTATTATACAGTAAGATTCAAGCATGAGCGAAAAAATTCCCCGTGAACTCATTTTTTTACTTCCCATCTTCTTCCTTAACCCAACTCTAAAAATCTCACAAATCGAACCTCAACTCCCACAAATCAAACACTGATCCTAACCCTCATGTGAAAATCAAAATCCATGTATCAGATCTAGAAACAAACCTCTCTTTTGTAAAACCTAGATTTAGTTAATTTATCTCCTAAAATCAAAAGCAACCCAGATTTCGAAACCTATTTCTAACCCCACCTCAGAATCAATACCATAATCCTTTCATATCCTTATTTCCGTAACCCCAGATCTAGTTAATTTATCTCCTAAAATCTAAAGCAAACCCTCATCTCATTTTGAAAGAGCTGAAGAGTACAAGAAGAAGACTTCACCAGGTATAAACCCTAATCGTTTACTTATCCTTGCTGTTGTTGCTTGATTTTGTGAATAACATCTTTTGTTAGGTAATATTTGGTAAAGATTTTGCAAAAAAAATATTAATTGTGGACTGTATCTGATGGAGTTTTAGAGCATGGGTTTCTTTTGATTTCAGTTTTTTGGTGTTTCAAAGATAATATTTGTTTGTGGTGTTGATGGTTTTGTTAGTGAAGGTGGTATGTGTTGATGCTTAGAGTCGATGGTGTGGATAATTCTGTTTGTGGTTAGTGCTGCAGATTTTTGGGTTTAGTTGGTGGTGGTGCATCATTTGCACGGAGTTTGTGATGAAACCCTTGCACCTGCTATGAAAATGGGTGGTGGTGGTGATGATGCAGGTAAAAGTTGGCGGAGACTTGACTGAAGTTGGTGGTTGGTGATTTTTTTGCTTCTTGTTGCTGTTTTTAATGGTGGAACTGTGGTTCGGCGGTGGAGCTGGTACATGATTCGGCAGCTATTGGCATGTGAGTGTCTATTGGTGTTGCTGGTGGTAGCTTCCGTGATGGTGGTTGGCATGCTCTTGTTGGTGGTGCAGCTATTGCTACTGTAATCATCAACTGTTTTTACTTTTAAGTCAATTTATAAAGGTGATGATTCTTAATATTATTCCTGCTAAAGAGTGTTGATTTGGATTTGTTCTCCTGTTGTTTTCTTAGGATTGAAATTGGAGATCAGATTGGCGTTCATTCTGAAATTTGAAAGGAAATTGTGGACTAACGGAGAAATTACTCAGGTAAGGATATGAAGCTATAGAAATCTTTAAGAAAACAGGCTTTCATTTTTTCATCGGTGTTAACCTTGAGACGGAGCATGCGATTGACTATTTTTACAGATCCCATGGCTGTCAAGGACTATTTACTTTACTTGAGGTAATATATATTCCACTAGGCTAAGCCTTAATTTGTGTAGTGTATTGTTATTAGTTTGTTTATTCTCAAAATCTTATTTTCTGTGAAGTCTTTCTCAATGTTTCATCAGGTTTTACACTTTTACTTGTCCTGGTTGTTGATTACAACTTTGTGTCTGCTTTAAAAATTATTATTATTATTTATTTATTTTTGCAAGTAGTAACAACATTAATCTTGTACTAACTTGTTTCACAGTTGTCATTGTCTGCTAAGAAGTTACGTAATATGGATGTGTGTTCGAAGGTATGTGTTTCTCTGAACTTCTCTCTCTATATACTCTATGCTGAGAGTTTATGCTCAGTGATGTAGGTTTCAACTGAAATATAATAGTAGCTCACTTTAAGGATTGAAGATGGTTAAATTTTGTTAATATTTAATCATTGCAGGCTGGAAAGAATCGGGTTTACGCCTTCCTTTCATTCTCTTCAGATAGTGAGTGTGAGGCTGCAATTTCGGGTGCCAAGGGAACAGTAAGTCGTATAAACATTTTGTGCATATGTATACATTTTGATTAGGTTGTCATTCATCGTTTGTATGTGTAGGTGGTGTGACTTGTGCTTTCTGATTAGTTCATAGCTTGTTTTATTTTCTTTTTGGTAGTATATTAGTTCTTATTGACTATATGCAGGAACTTCAAGGTCGCAAAATGACGGTGAGACAAGTCATAAAGCCTAGCAGTGACTCCAGTGACTCTAGTGACTGCAGTGACTCCAATGAGCCATAAATGAATTATGTAAATTTTGAAATTCTTATAACTTTATGAAGTATACTTATAGAGGCGTAAATGTAATTTATTTTTGATGTTAATCTACCTACGCAATTCGTTTACTAGCTATGTTCAAGTTCATTAATGCATAGCTTAAAGCAAATTAGAAAAAGACATTTTTGTTTGCCCTAACTTGGAATACATTCTTTTAACTCGTAAGTAGGAAACCAGAATTGGGCACATTATAAATTCAAAACGTCACTACTTTGATTACTATCCAGCTCAGGTTTCATAGTTTTTATGTGTCGTCAGCTGATCGCATCTATGAGTCAGGAGTAAAAAAATGGGTAGATAACAGTTATTGCGTAGTAGTAATAAGTTTGCAGTTATTGTGGCATGAAAATGAAAATCTGGCGCTCAGTGCATCTACTGTAAGAGATGATGGTGGTGGATGAAGGACAGAACAGAGCTGAACGCCCTTCCTTTTCCAGGTAAACTGCCGTAAAACCTCAAAACCAAATCAAGCATTGAATTACTTATTTTGTATATCTATTTTCTGTATGTCACTGTTGTATCTACCCTGATCTTCCTTGTAATGTCTTTCTCATTTAAACATTTTGAGCTTAGTTTCTAATTTGTCGAGTTAAGTTTACTTGGATTCTTCAAAATCAGTTTTTGTGGTTATTGTGACTCTTGTCAAACATGCTTTTCTAAGTAGATTAAAGATACCTGAAACAATGACTTAAAGATAATTGACCATAACAATGACTTTGTGTTGCTGATATTCAATTGCCATTAGTAAAGGTCTTGGCAGGTCTACTAATTCTGACAAGAATATTGTTTCTGAATTGATTTTTGTAGTGGATTAACTGCCTCAAACTACACTCAACTTGCTCAATTCTATCAGAATTACAAGTATCAAGGTTTTTGTTTATTGACAACTTCGTGTTTTATTATAGACTTTCATACTATAACTAGTTTTTGTTATGGTTATTAAAAATGGTGTTCTTAGTGCTTGAGTTTCATTCAAATGTTTGCCCTTTACAGTTTGAGACAAGCTTTGTTGGGAGTCAGGTCATTATGCTCGGCACTTCTCTTCCAAGTCTCGTGGTCGGATAGCAGGGAAAATTGGAAGGTGTGTTCGAGTTTGTTTTATGACAAGCTATTTATACATTCAAACTTGAATTGTTTATGTGGGAACAATTTGCTTAGGATTATAGGAAACTAAGAGGGTTCAGAATATATCTGTCAGGGTCTATGACGTGCACATATAGATTACATGTGAGCCTAAAATTGTATTTGCTTTGTACTTGACATGCAAATTATAACTTGTTCTAGCCAAAGTTACTGGTTCTAGTGAACTTCCATAGTTATATCTCCACAGACATCATAGTGTGTAAGTGCTCATCCATATAATAAAATGTTATCATTTGCATTTATATATCTACGGTTGTGTATGGCAAGTAAGTTGCTTAGCTAAGGCATTGCAGAGTGGTTGTTAAATACGGTTTAGAATCATGTGATGGAGACATTGCAGAGTGGTTGGTAAGTTGGTTATCTAAGGCATTGCAAAGTTATATACACACACACAAATGCATATTCCCTTGACTTCGTTAGGATCTAGATTATGCACATAGTGCTGCAACATTCCTTCCCTACTAATTAGTTTTGTAATTAACTGCTAGTTCTAACTTGATTCATTTGACAGATCGAAAACATAATATGTCTTACTTTGCTGAAGACATGATATACTGTTAGAGCACTTATAGTGGTGTTAATTAGTATATCCATATTCGGTTCTTTTCATAACTCAGAGATACTGTTTTTGTTCCATTAATGGGTTCCTGAATTGATCCTAGCTTCTTCTTCTTCTTTTTTTCATTCTTAATTGTGGGTATTTAGAGATATAATCTTCTCATACGGGGATATAGCTCATTGGGGTGTACAACGTAACACTTTAACGGAAATCCTTATCGATTTGTATGGCAGTCAGTTCCTTTCGAACAATTGATGACCTACATAAGTCATTGCTTAAAGGGTTGCCTTTGTGTCACTTCTCAGCAAAAGCATCATAGTTTTGAATGTCATTTTTATTAATTTTCCATCTTTCCAAGGTACCTATGATCTACTGTGTTTAACGTAGACGTGTCTCAACTGTCAATCAATAATCAATGTATTATATCCTAGCTAGTTAATCCATGAATAACTTATATTAGAATGTGTGCTTGGGTTCCCAAGGTACCTATGATCTGTGAGTAAAGGAGAACCGGCATAAAATAGCTGAAGACGAGACTTGGTATGGTGGGTTTTTTATAACGATAAAATAGTAAAATTATTTTTCAAGATTTGAGTTTGAGAAAATATCACATTTTAAAATTATGTAAAGAATTTTTAGGTAGGTGTTTATCCATGTTCTCTCAGGTGCTTATCCATGTTCTCTCTTTATATGTATGGCCAACTACATATACGATTAAAATTATGGAATGAAATCAACATTTATTACTGTACGAAATCATCATAATGACACTGGTGCTTACTATGCCATTCCTAGACATTCTATAATTCTATAAGTGAATTAATGATATGAAGATTCATTATCTAACATTTAAGACGCAAGCAAACGGTCCAGAGGCCTAAAAGGCGTTTGTACAACAAGCTTGTCAAGTGCAATTCTGCATTGTGTTGTACAAAGTCGTGAGCTGGGAGCAATTGGTAATGAATAAAGGGATGAGTTATTTACCAAACTCTTTGTATTGATGTTCTCTACGATATACTAAAAAATCACATCAATCAAACAAACGGTATAAGAGATATGATAAAAAAAGTTCAACTAAGTCGTATTTGAAATATTCCTGATTCGACTGTTGTCTGTTTCGTCTTTTTGAGGTCATAAACGGACTCAAAACTCAAATCCTTCCGCTTAAGGAGGTAGCTGGTGTTTTGGGGATTAAGAAGTTGGGGTAGATCATCGAAAACGAACTTCGTATGAAGATTTTACAGTGATTTCCGAAAACCCTAAATATGAGTTTTTTGACGACGAAATTTTACAAGAAATCTTTTCTCCGTCCAAGTCAAAGGGGCTGATGCTCCCTTACCTTGTCCATCATAGGTGAAACAAATCTTGTACTGCTTAGGATACAAAGTTCGTCCTGCTTAGGTTTTCAAACTGAGACGTTTTACTCTTTTACTAGTTACAAGAACTAATCTTATGTGCCTTAGTGCAATGTGTGCGTCCTACCTCTCTTGTTTAAACAAGACGATTTACCCTTTTACCCTCAACTTGTGCGCAGTTATAAAAGAAGCAAGCTAGGGCGCGTCTTTGCTCCAAAGGAAAAACTCGAGCCTCATGCGCAAAACGTTTTTACTTTTTTACCTCGAACCTGTGTGTCTTAGCTAAATAGACAAACTTGTGTGTCTTAATTCAAATAGGCAAGCTCGTGTAGTTTTGTTACAATAGGCAAAACTCGTGTAGCTTAGTACACTCCTTTTAACTAAGGAGGCTCAATAAATCCTTTCAATTAAGGAGCCTTAGCATTAGCTCCCAATGCTTGCCTATTTGAGTCTGCTTCACATACACTAAGCTTTAAAACTCTAATTTGCTTATCAAGGGCTATATTAGGCCCCACTCATATATGTGGCCTCACACTCACATATTTTCATATGTGGCCTCACATTTATGTATTTTCATATATGGCACAAACATTTTCTCATGCTCAGCAGCATATATTTATATTTACAAAATAAGCGTGTCAATGCAAAAATGACTAAGTTGAACATACTGTTCCTTACCATCAATAAATACATATTTATTTTATTTTTAGTCTGTTAAGAGCAAATGCAGCGGACGACTATACCAAAGAGTAAAAATTAAATTTACTCTTTGGTCGCCCAAAATCAACCGCAACGGATGAGTATATATAGGAATGAGGCGAGTAAAACCACTGTTCCAGAGAAAATTTTCTCCAAATCTTATATATACTCGCACGCTCTTCTAATTGGGCGTTAACAAAAGACGTTTCCTTATGAAAGCATTTTGAAACACGGATGCAGTAGCTGAAAAACGTTTGATGAGACGCTCACAAAAGAATGCGTATGAAGTAACGCTTCCTAGGAGAACGTTGGCAGAAGAAACGCAAGCCAAATGAGCTTCTGGTTAAAACGTTCTACTGAAATAACGTCCGTATATCATACGTTCTATTAAAAAGACGTCGGATAACAGGCGCTCTCTTAGGAGAGCGCCGGACCACCAGAAGCTCTCTTAGGAGAGCGCCGGAGCACCAGTCTTATTAACGCTTACACTGGTAGACGTGCTTCATTACGCTTCTTTAGGTGAACGTGAAACTCAGCTCACGCTTCTGTTGGTGGACGTTAAACATACGTTTGATTAAGGAAGCGTACGAGAATGCAAACGCTCATTTATAAGTGCGTCTGGTTCCAGAATATGAAAAGCTCACCCAAATGTGCGTCCAACAACATACGTCCCACTAGAGAAACGTCCGTGTCACCTAACGTTCTTTTACAATAGCGTTTTATAACAGACGTCTAATTAAAACGACGTGCGATCATATTTACGCACAAAACCGTTGTGTAAAAAATGAAAAACGAGCAAATTTTTTTACTCTTTGGTATTTGGTATACTCATACCGTTGCAGTTGCCCTAAGACTCATTAGCCTAATCAAGCAAGACGGGTCTTTAGTCAAGAGATCCACTAAGCATGCCTCATTTGACTTAACATCAGTAGTGTTTAATACTACAAAAAATTACAGGACAAATCAAAGATGTCACAAACAAGGGGATATTCACTAGGGTATTGGTCTGGCGGTCTACGTCACATGGTGCAGAAATGCACCCACTATAGAGAAAAATTCTGGAAAGTTCGATCAACAGTTGAGTAGATGAGTAGTAAGTTGTAGAACCGACTATTCAACCTTAATCGAAGTGGAGAGCAGTTGTCAACACCTTCTCCACTTCAACACTACTCAATCATCGACAATTTCTTCAGAGAAGAGGTCAGGTGAACGGTTATAATAGCTATGACTATAAAATAGATTTCTTAATTTATTGGAAAAAACAAGTCGAACTCTGAGACAAGTCTAACACAGAACAATTCGAATCGAACAACTCGATCATTCAATCTTCTCACACAGAGAATTGTACATAGCTATTCACACAAATTACATCCCATAAAGTTTGATACTCTGACCTTAATCCTTCTTTCGTTTCCCTCCCTATGACCAACCCTTCTCCTTCTCCTTTGTGACTGAAGCAAGACTGGAACGGCCTTTGCTTGGTTTAGGCCAGGATTGTACAAATTGATCTCTCGAATCTAAACAAAGTACTTCAACAGTACAAATGTTTAAGGATTAGAAGACTTATCACCTGCTCACCCGACTTTTTCTAAATTACCCTTTAAATTTTTTTTTCTTTCCACAAATAGCAGCCTCCCATGATAATTTGTACATATTTTGTATAAGAACAATCAAAGTTAAATGTCCTGATTCCAAGTGGTTCTCACGTATATATGTCTTATTCTCGGTGTTCAAGATTTTATTCAGTTTTTGTAGATATTACTCGCTGCAATTGCGTGATTGGTTTCCATTGATCTATGCCTCTTTTTAATACTTGTATCGATTATTGATATATGTAGCAGATTTCCAGGGTACTTGAATGATATCAATGGAACAAAGACCACAGTTGACGAAGAGGGTTGGATACACATGGAAGACATTGCCTACTTCGATCAAGATGGTTAATTGTATATATCGTATCACTTGAAAGACACAATCAGGTAAATTTCATAACTGAATTTGTCTACAGAAACGAGATGTTGCATACTTAGACAACTATGATTTAGTGGTAATAAATCAATGTAGAAGTTGTATTGTATAAGGATGCTCTCTATACAAACACTCACTGACTTATATTTTTGTTTGTGAAAAACTATGCAGGTTGCTCCAGCTGACTTAGAAGTTGTACTAGTATCCTATTCAAACATACTTGATGTTGCAGTGACGACGTAAGTTAGTTATTACTTTTCCATATTCCATGAATAACATTTTTATCCCTTCTTAACAAATAAACTGGGTTCAAGACAATCATCAACACCTACATTCGTTATAGGTCTAAAGTAAATGAAATAGAGGAAGGGCCGGTACGTAGTATTTGTCGGAAAAAGAGTTGGAAGTGAACTTTCCAAAGACGACGTAATCAACCAATTTGTAGTTGCTCATGTACTTTCTTCTTCCCAACGTCTGAAAATATCCACTTATGGATGTATCTAAACGTGCTCACTAATTGATTTGCTCAACCAACATAATCTTGTGTATTTGCACGGTGTAGATTTTTCCAAACAAGAAGCTAAGGAAGGTGGTATTTATAGAGTCAATTGCTCGGTCCCCGACATGCAAAGGTTCTTCAAAGGCTATATAGGTATTCCTTCGAGACTAATTTTAGGTCTGAACTCTAGGTTCTCTAAATTTATGATCATTCATAGAAGTAGAATGATGCAAGGGCGTATTATGCCTAGTTAGAAACAAGTTCATCACAGAAGGTATAAAATTTTCTATACTTGATGTTGCAGTAATGAATTTAACATTTACTTTTAGAATATATCATGTTTGTCAAAGTAAATTGGGTATTCGATTATGATAATCAACCATATATGTTGTAATTCTTCCAGTATGATAAATTGGGTCTTCTAGTTCATCTAGAATTGTATGGGAAGGTGAAGAATCGATACATTTGCAGGTTAGAAATCTACATGAATTCAATACTAAAAAATTTATTTCTTTTCTTGAAACCTAATTGAAATCAGCAATGGTTATAGACGTTACCAAATAAAACGTTGCTTTACTGTTGAATAATGAGCAACAGATATAAGTGTTGACAACATTTGTGGTGGGACCCAACAAAACATCATCTTAACCGAAATAATGAAATAAAAAATATTGCTTAAATTCATTTGTTTATTGCTTTAATTAAACTAAGCATCTTATATAAAGCTATTTAAGTAACATATATAACCGTTGCTTTAATTAAATTAAGCAGCGTTTATAAACATTGCATAATAAGTAGCAAATATTTTCTACGCCATTATTGCAACGACTATAAACGTTCCTAAAAATCGGGGAGACGGTTATAACCGTTGCAAAAAGGCTAAAATGGTGTAGTCTATGAAATTAAACATGGAAATACAAATATGATATACAAGCTACAAAAAATAAAAATAAAAAGGGATTAAGATACAAAACCTATGGGTTTCCTCTAATTCAACGCTTAGTTTAACGTCCTTAGCCTGATTTTCTGGTCGCTCGTATACCAACAATCTGGAAATTTGAGGTTCCACCCAAAAAACGATATGCAATGCTAATATCAACTTCACACAAATATTAGCATAAGATAAAAATATCGAAATTGTTATTTGATGGATGTTACCCTCACACTTAGTCCTTTCTACACTTGGAGGTGTATAGAGAACATAGAACAAATGAACTTTTATAGTTTCCTCTCGGTAAACCTGGATAATGCTAAAATCAAACACATCTAGTGGTAGATACTTGACATCAAAGTAATCCTTAAGATTTTTAGAATTACATATATCCAACCCTATGTGAAGTAAGGGACGGTGATAATCACATAAAGGTTTAGTTGTAAAGTCATATAAACCTTCAAATTGCAAACCTGGGGAGTGATTTATCACTTTATTAGCAAGCTTTGTCAGTGCTTCTATGTTATCAATCATTTTGGTTTTATTCTCAATCAGCACTTTTCAGCATTCTTAATATTCGTCAACCTCATAATCTTTAATATCCTAACGGGATTGGAATTCCATTTGTATGACTCTGTTAATTTTTTGGAGAGTTTCTTCTGATGCTCCAGCTTCTTCCAGTTGATCGTATTGTTTAGAAAGTTTCTAATGTTAATACGTTTTCCACCATTATTCACAATAGAGTCTCTAAACTACATCTCTTCCCTTTAAATGAGTGAATGATCATGAATATAATCAACAGGAGTAGGTCGGATACGCTACCCTAAGTTTTTAGTTCAAAACTCTTTGACATCTGCACATTACTAGAAAAAAATTGATTATAAGTATAATTATCCTCACATCCTCATGATTCACTTACATACCTGATTTAAGGTTGTTGGTATGTATAAGAATAGACATAAGGTTCTGTTGGATATTGATCATAGCCAAAAGATTGGTTTTGATTATCCCCTTAGTATGGTTGGTAGTTGTCATGAGATTGAGATTGAAAATCGTATTTATTACTACTACTATATGATTGATCTTGTGCACCATATATGTTATTTCTGTAAGGAAACATGACGACTCATAAGAAAAACGAAAAATCTACTAAAACTTAAAAAATAAATAAATAAAAAAAAAAGTGATACTTACAACCTGTTTTCACAATTTACCTTCCTCTTTTGACGAGCGGCTAGTACCTTCAACTAGTTGTTAACACCACGAAAACCTAAGAATATGAAAACACTAAATAAAAACGTGAAGACATCCTAAACTACTAAAACAAGGTAAAACAAATAACAAATCAATTAGTAACTGGCCCCCGACAACGACGCCAAAATTTGATGCGTGTCGTAAGTGCAACAAATTACTTAAGGTATCTCCCACTAATATGAACAGGTAATATAACGGTAGTATTGATTGTTCCCATAGAGAGCTGTGTAATTGAAATTTTATTCAGATTAGCAAACAAGAATAAAAGAAATACTAAAGAGGGGGTTCGGTTGCTTAAAGTAAATAACAAAAATAATATGAAGAAAATATGATTAAGAATTCTTTCACCGTTACCCAACGTTAACTCAAGTAATATACTTATCTATCTTTCGTTAGAATCATTCATCACCAACAATAGGATAACAGGTAAGCTTAGCTATCCCCAAAATTTCTTGTATCATCAGACAACAGGTACGCTTGGTCACTGGATTCCATCCATCTGAGCTACAAGAAGTACGCTTTCAAGGTGTAACTCAGTCGAATACTTTAGGATTTGTGAATTTAGGTTGATCCCATCAGTTAAACTCAGTACATCGGGTTCAGTTTTTAATGTTGTCTTCACACGCGATTGTTCCACAGAATCCCTCTACAAGGTCTCACGTTTTTTACTAGTGTAGGAGATGCTCGAAAATTAGTCACTCAACTTTCGAATATCATTGGAGTGATCAATAAATTAATTTAATTGTACACTTGAACAATCTAGAAATCAATCATAAACCTTAGATATAATGAAAACCAAATGATAAGATGATTAAAACTCTAAATAAACTTCCATAATTAATCAAGGTTCACACTTAGAACATTGAATTCATCCATAATCGATAGAAAATCATCTACTCATAATCCAAGGAGGAAGAAGATGAAGAATGGTTTCCTACTAGAGGGGTAAACCCTAGGTTTGTGAATTGAAGTATAAGAACTAGATGATAGGCTGTCTTGTTTAAGCCTTAGGTGTCTTTTTTTATAGCCTACAATACTTGGCTCTCAAGTATCTCTCTTTCTATGATTTGGAAACCCACTGGGGTCAAGTTTTCTCAATTTAGAAGTCCCAAAAAAACTACCAAAATTCGTCCAAAAATAGCTATTCACGTCCAAAATAGAAGTTGGGCCGCGGATCCAGGAAAAACCTTGCTCAAATCCGTCGTAAATAAAAGACTGAAAGAAGGAGGCGTTGTTGAGCGTCTTTTATTTGGATGGACTTCTGCGACTGTTGTGCCCAACTTTCTCGTTTTGTTTATAACCTTTTCATACAATACCAGAATGACCTTATTCTTTCACCGTTGACTTCGTCTCTTCGTTCTCTACAATATGATGAGAAAAAATCCTGGATTTGAACGAGTTTCACTTGTTCTTTGGTCTTTCTTCATTTGTAGTACTTCACTTCTTTGCTCATTCCAACACTTTGTAGCTTCTTTTTGGATGATTCACCTAATAAAAGACATAAAACAGAAAACAAGCATAGTACAAGGTAATATGGAAGAATTATAGCAAATATAAACATGAATTTGATACTAAGAATGTGTAATTTATGCATTTATCAGGAATCACGGTTAATATTAGCATGTGTAACAGGAATTAAACCATAGGTGGACATAGTGGACCAATGTAGTTAATATCATTCATACAGTCCAATTATATCGGAATTTATCATGTATCGGCATTTAACGTAGACGATACGCAAAATATCAACGGTACATGAATATTTCGATTATATCGGCTGTATCGGTCGTATCAGATACATATATCGACCACAGTATTGGCCGATAACATCGGTAAGGATACAAATGTATTTATAAACAATATATTTTTTTATTTTTATTTTTTATTTTTTTTCCATACAAATTCTATGTTTGGGGATGTTAGGAGTGAAACTGGTTCAATTGATATTTTTACATTTTATGTCTTTCATTAAAGCTTTGAGTAACATAATGCACATCTACCTATAAATTACAAAGTTAATTAATTGTGTATAGCCGATAAAATCCGATATAATCATTTATCTAGGTGTATCGCACCTCGTCGATACGAGACTGATACACGATATCAACTACTTTCGTGAGGCCGAAAACTAATATGTATGAATGATTCATATTCATCTTAGTTGTTGGTGAGGTCGAAAACTAATATGTATGAGAATTCGATGTAGCTGTTCTCTGGTGTAATGATTACGACACCTACTTTTCTTCCTTTTCCATTTGAAGCACTATTCATAAATATTTTCCAAATTCCTAGTGTGTCTAACGTTGCATCCTCGACTTTAGGTGATGGTGGTTCTGGGATTTTTTTTTCTTATTATTTTTTTGTTTCCTCACTGAATTTCAAATAGAATATTGGATCTTCAACTGGAAAATCCACCAAGAAGTTTGCTACACTTGACATTTTACTGCTTTTCTCGGGATGAATCCTAGACTATGTTGATTCATATGTATTCCCCATTTAACTACTCTTCCCGATTTTGTCTCTTTTGAGATGACGCTTTCCACTGGATGCTCAGTTATTACATTTAATTTCCAGCTTTAAAAGTATGGTCTTAGATTTATTGAAGAGAAATAGAGGGCGAAGATGACCTTTTCCAACTGTGAATATCTTATCTCAGGCTCTATTAGTGATTTGCTGGTGAAATAAACTGGTTTCTCATTATTGTCTTCAATTTGCAGTAAAACAACGCTGACTGCAGTTGGAGAAGTTGTTAGATATAAGAATAATTTGTCTCTGGGATTGGTGATGATATGATCAAAACAGACGATAAATATTTCTTGATCTGGTCGAGAGCTGTCTGACATTCATCATCCCATTGAAACTCTTATTTTTTTAATAAGTTGAAAAAAGTTTGCACCTGTCTGATAATTTGGATACAAATCTGTTGAGTGCAACTAGCTTCCATGTGAGTTTTTTAATGTACTAAAGTCATTTGACTTTGCTACGATAGATAGATATATAGAAGAGAAAAAAGTCCAAAAGGAAAATCAGCATGCAGATTTAGTGAATCAAGTTCCACATAAAATTTAAAGGCTACTCCGACAAGATCCCTGCACGTCGCGTTAAAATCATCAATGCAAAGCATCTTAACATTCATCGCTACCTTCCGTTGTTCCACATAAAAGCTCAACAACCGCAGAAATTGAGCATTGTACTGAATCGGGAGTCGTTGAACTTTCCACGTTGCGAGAGAAAAGTAGATAAAAGGGTCTTCGGGATCGTACAAAAGTATAGGAAAATCGACTAATTTTTCCTAACGTGACTATGTTGATATCCAAACCATGGTTATAGTCCTGGATAATTCCACGAGTCAACCGGGGGGCATCGGAAAACTCTAACGGAAAACCTTTACCATAACGGCTCAAACAGAGAATTTTTCTAGTCAGAGAAGAATTACGTACCTACGACAAGACATCATTATGACCATAATGATATCAAGAGTCGTCCAACGAGGACTGCCGATCATCTTATAAATCTAGAACGTTCCTACCTTCACCTGCAAAGAAAACATCATTAACAACTTCTAAACAAAATAAAAAAAAAGCGGAAGAGTGTAGA
>JAJJMC010018431.1:326403-360126 GCA_023531435.1 Papaver californicum | reverse complement strand
ATTGGTTAATGGTGGAATCTTAAGCCCTAGTTTTTCTTTATCCATTTTAAAATCAAATTGTTTTAATTCTCTTTATTTTCTGTTATTAAAAATTAGGTCTAGAAATTAAATCTTCACAAGTCCGAGAATCAAACCCTTTTTACCACTATTCTAAAATCTCATCACACCTCTTCTGTATTTCCTGATATACACACACCACATTCCCAAAATTAACCATCTAAGGAAGACAATCAAATAAGTTAATCAACAGCATCTCCAACAAACATATCTGTGTCTATCCACCAACAACAGATTCTGCTTGAACACAACTTTATGATTAAAAAATCACACAAACCCTAATAGCTCTCTATTAGGTCAACTAAAACCCCCAAAAATTTCTTCTAGTTTAAAATATCCAACATTAAAAAACCCTCATTTCCCTTCACTAATTAACAATCAGTATCTGTAAAAGTAATGAAATTTCTCCACAAAATGATCAATCAATCATACAAAATAAATTATTAATAATTAACCATAAAAATTGAATCTTTAAATACTTGAAAAGTAGGGTTACTAATAGAGTGATGATCAGGAACAAGAATAACTTTATTATGTTGTTGTTGTTGTTCAGATGAAACCCTTCTTCTTTTCCTTGTCCACTTTGTTGATCTTCTTTTAACTCTTATACATCCTTCTTGTGTTGATACACAACCCCCCATTGATTTTTTTTTTCCCTTCCTCTCTACAAAATCTCTTCTTCTTCTTTTCCTAGTCCACTTTTTTGTTGCTGACCTTGTTGTTGTTTCTCCACTCCCACCACCACTCTTCTTCTGCATAGAGGAAAAATAAAAAATTAAATGAGTAAAGATTAACCCTATCATAAGAGGTCATATGGTGCCCAAAAATCCAAAAAAACCCATCATAAGAATGCAAAATTCGATCTAAGCTTTATGTCTGATTCAACATCAAAGTTTTGAAGATTTGTTTTTTCCAAAAACACACATAATATGATAATTTTTGTACCAAACGGAGAAGATGAAGATAACTAAGAAAAAAACCTAACGGAGAAGATGAAGATGATGAGGGGTTTTATTTAGAAAATCTAGTAAAGCTTGTTTATCTTCAACTGGATCTGGATTTGAGTACTTGATTTACAACTAATACAAAAGTGAGAATCACAGAGACAAAAATGAAAGAAGTTTCCATTCAATATATCTCCTTATCGAATGATGAAGAAAAAGAATGGTTTTGTTTTTCTGTCTTTTTGGTTTTGTTTTTCTGTCTTTCAAGATACGTGTCGGTTAAAGAAGCATTGAATAGTTTAGTATGTGTAAAATGAAGAAGGTGGGAATATGCGTAAGAAAACTTTATAAAAAGGGTAATTTTGGAAGTTTGTCATATTGAAAATGAAAGTAACTCTTTTGCTGGAACAAAAATTTAAAGAGAAAGTAACTCTTTTCCTGAAACGGAAGGAGTATATGATTCATACAAGAGAGAATCCAATACATGGATCAGACCTATGAAAGGGATAACCTGGGCTTATGTTTGGGTCATCCCTAAATCCACTACCTAAATTTTGTGATTAAATTTTTTTGATGGCATGAAGTAATGTCTTACCCAGGTCATATTTAGCTTTTAAGTGCTCCTGGGTCCATCAATGATCCAATAAGTAACACTACATCACAAATTTATTAATCACACATAAAAAAGATAACAGGCGTAACTAACACCTAGACTAACTCTCTAACTAACAAAATTTACATAACAAAACTTATATGAGTTGCACCATCATTATTCCAAACCCATGTTAAGCCACCTGGGCCCGCCAATGATCCAGTAAGTAATATTACATCACGAATCCATTAAAATACACAAAAAAGATAACATGCGTAACTAACACCTTGACTATCTCTTTAACTAATACTACCTCCGTTTCTGGAAAAGTGTTATTATCACTTTTTCATTTTAGCCTAAAAATAGGCCAAACTTAAAAAGTGATAGCAACTCTTTTCCAGAAACGGAGGGAGTAAAACTTACATAACAAGACTTACATGAGTTACACCACTATAATTCCAAACCCATGTTAAGTAATATGAAGTGGATTCTTCTAAAAAAACGAAAGATTCTTTATCCAAACCATTTTAGCCAACATTGCTTGATTAAACCAATAAAAATACTAAAGGTGGGATAAAAACCAAGGTAAAAGGATGGTCCAAATACGGGATATGATGTGACTCCCATCCATGGCTTCACAAAAAATGTATCTCATGTTAATCTCTGGTGGGTCTGGACGCTACGTTTAGTCTCGCATTTAGACCACCCCTCTAGTCCCGCCTCTAGTCTTATCGTCAAACTCGATTACCCCTTGTCTCTTGGGAAGGCGCACTGATTCCATGATATTAGAAGGAATTCTTTTTTTGTGATCATTATGACCCACTAAGGAACACATGTTTCTCAAGGCGACTGTTAGCTCCACCGGATTGGTAGATCAATTTTGTCAAGTCCGACACCTAGACAGTAAATCTTTCTCTACTACCAAATATTATGGTCATTCGGTTGTATGAATCTATTTCACATGCGTATGCTACCATTCAAGAATCACTTGAAAAGCACAACGACCGGTTCCTAAAGAAATTGTTCGACCTTACTAGAGGTGGGATAATTGTGGAACGTGATGTGGCTCAATATCAATAGTAGATAGGGGTCCAACTCTAATGTGAGACATGATATGGCTCAATCTAAATGGTGGAAAGGGGCCCGACTCTAACATTGGGATATGTTGCGGGTTGGGTTGGGGAAACAGGTCAACTATTTTTATGTGTCCATTTTAGATCTACAGTCTGGATTCATTGTTCGACATTTTTCCCATCTCTGTGTTTGTCCAACCTTTAGAGCATCTCCTATAAAAGGTACAAATTTTATTTTTTCATGACACATTAGATTTTAGACTCTTATTTAATATAAATTCATCTCCAATAGTAGTTCCTAGAAAGTAAGAGGGATGGCATACTAAATACAAAAGTTTTAAAAAAATTCTTAACTAGATCTCTGGAATGTCCTTTATGCCATATTTTTCATTGTTTTTCTTTCTAATAATTATTTTTTATTATTAAACGTTAAGATTTTATCACATAAGATTCCTAAGGTTTAAATCCTATATTATTGGAAATAGTTTATTACCTATAGAGTCCTATAGTTACTATATATGTAATTCCCCCCAAATAAAGGTCTTAATAAGACTTCCGCGCATAATTTTTTACATCCCTTATTGGAGATGCTCGGAAATCGTTAGGTTCTCCCGGGCCTGCAACTGAAGATAATACCAAGGTTTAAAAAAACTCCAGATATTTGATATCTTTCTCTTTAAATGAGATCTCAATTCCAGCTACGGTTTCCTTAGATATCTTACAACTAGAATTCCACTTTTTTCCGATCCGTTTCCTCCACCACCGCGAACCCCAGTTAGAGTCAGGCATGATACACTTTTTCGTTATTGGGAGAACCCAAGTACTCTCTTTCGGATCCATGAAACAACTCTCAGAGATCTTTTTCCCTTTTGGAAGATAGAGGAGCGAAACAATCAACCTATTAATATTGGAAGACCAAAAAGATTCTTCCGATGTATCATTTCTGGGTCCAATGGAATTCATAGGTATAGGAAGAAGCCCCATCAAATAGAGATTTTTTCTTTCGACCATATTTCGATTGTTAATACGATATATAAGGACCGCTACTACAAGCAGTACTACACCTTTGATCGTGAAATAGTTTTTTCTGAGAAAACGGTCGTTAAAATCGTCACGTTTATGTAGCGTGTCAATGAGGGTCACTGATACCCGTGTCTAAATAACACTGATAAATAGGAAAAACGACGTTATTTAGACCAGTTATAACCGTTTTCACGCATGTGATAACCGTTTTCACGCATGTGATAACCATTTTTTCCTTCTAAATAACATTTTAATATAAGTTTTTTAAACCGTTTTCGCACCCGTTTTTTAGAAAAAAGAATATAAAAATATATTTTTACCCAATTTTTTATTTTTAAAATAAAAGATTAAAAATTATAATTAAAAAATTCAAAATAAATGATAAAAAAATAAAAAAAATATAGTAACAACGTTATCTAAACCTGTTATAACCGTTTCACACATGTTAAAACCGTTAGATAGGAAATTAAGATCATAATTTATTTATTTTTAATTTAACCATTGTCACACCTGTTATTTAAAATAAGCGTCACAAAAATGCATTTTTCCCCTGAACAACGCGTTTTTTGTCCGAAACGTGCTCACACACGTCAAAACGCGTTACTACGGACACGGCTATAGAACGTGATCCGACTTGTGACACGTTTTTCAAACCTTGGATAGGCACCAATTGTGTCAATCTTTCTTTATTCTTTATCCCTTTATGGTACTAAAATCTCCTTTATAGATCTTGTTTCAACAATTCTTTACGAACAAAGAAAAAAACAAAGGAAAAATACGATAAGCACAAAGGGTGGAATCCGCTAGGGACCCACCACCCCAAGATTGGGAGGGGACCCGGTTTTGGGACCCACCTGGTGTCTATCGGTTTTTTGTTGGGAATTTTAGGCTCAGGTCCAAAAAAAAAAATTATTCTCATTGTGAGGTCCAAAATATTTTTCAGTATCTGTGACACCCATAGTTATTTGAAATTATGAAAAATATTTGCATAACTCGTTATGCATCATATTTTTTCAGGGGTATAATTGGTAACCAAACTAGAATATAATATATCTAAAAATCCGTGTCTTGGAATTTTACAAAATTTATCTCGTTGGAATGCTTTTAAAGAGATCTACACAACGAGTACAAACAACAATATCAAGTTTAGATTATTTACGAAAAAATCGGAGGTGTTTGTTCTTTGAGACACAAATTTTGAAAATTGGATACATAACAATTATGCAGCCACCAAAAAAGATGCATAACACATTATGCGGCCATATTTTGGTTTATGCATCCACTAATTTGCCTTTGCAACCACTAAAACGATGTATATGCCTAAAAATATCATTCCAAAAAAAAAAGATGCATACCGAATTACGGAGCCACCACAAAGGATGCATAACAATTTATGCAGTCATATTTTGGTTTATGCATCCACTAGTTAGGTTATACAACCACTAAAACGACGTGTATGCCTAAAAAATAACACTTAAAAAAAAGGATGTATAACGCGTTATGCAGTCAGTTTTCCCGATTGCATAATAGGTTATGCATCCATTTTTTGGTTGATTTTAGTGATAACAAATAAAGTTGATGCATGATGCAACAATTTTCTCATATGCATAACAGGTTATGCATTATGCAACAATTTTCTCAGATGCATAACAGGTTATGCATTCATTTTCTTGTATGCATAACATATTTTGCAGCCATTCTTGTAGCATAATGCAAAAATGCTGTCATTTTCTCAACTGCATAACAAATTATGCATCCTTTTTTGTAGCTGCATAACAGATTATGCATCCATTTCTCGAGCATAACAGGTTATGCATCCATTTTTCTAGTTTCATAACATATTATGAAGCCATTTTTTTGGTTAATAACAGTGCTAACAACAAAATGAATGCATAATGCAATATGTTGCCATTTTCTCGACTGCATTACAGATTATGCAACCTTTTTTTATAAATGCATACCAGATTATGCAGCCATTTTCTCATATGCATAACAAGTTATGCATCCATTTCTCAACTGCATAACACGTTATGCATAAATTTTTGTAGCTGCATAACATATTATGCAACCACTAGAAAAAAAACTTTAAAAAATCCATCAATTACAGAGAATGATAAATATTACAGTTAAAATATAAAACATACAATTAGTTGGCTATCAACATTTAAAAGAAAAAAGAAACAATTCATCCAACAAAAGAAAATTGTTCAAACCTAGTTCTTCTTCATATATGGACCGTTATAAAACCTACAACTTAAAAATACATAAAACCTTCATTTGACTTAATATTCTTCTCTGCGTCTTAAAACTTTATTGATTATATTTTACTTCAAGGAGAAATACTTATCACACCTGCCACGGACACCCATAGCCTATCATAAAGAAATGAACTTCCCTTGCAACCCAATAATGTAGTAGTAACTGATCTTCTTTTTATCTACTAAAACTCATGTTAGCACACAAGGAGATGCATAAAACCAGGCTAGATAACAAGAGATATCATGCACAAAAACAATAATGAAAGCATTAAAATTTCAGTTTGGACTATCCATACTAATAAACTCCATAGCATTCGTTAGGCGATGAAATTTTAACAAATTATGGCTCGTTAGAAATATTAAAAGGCCCTCTATAGTATAAAAATTATAATAAAATACAGTGAGATTCATAGATATAAAAAATACTCGTTAAAACAGGACAAAAGTCACGATTTCAAAAAATTCTAGTTTCGGTAGCCTGTGATCGAAAATTCGTACAAGATTCATTAGGCAATGAAATCAAGCAAATTTGGTTCCTATGATTTAACATAAAAATAATGTAAAAAGGTATTAAGGTTTATCCGTGTCAAAAATATCTCGGAAAAACAGGACATCGACACAAGTTCAGGAATTTTCAGTTTTGAAAGTCTCTATTAAAAAATTCGTAGGAAATTCATTTGGCGACGGAGTACAACAAATTTCATCTCGTTAGAAAGCTTAGAAAACTATCTTTAACATAAAAATAATAAGAAAAAAACACCATGTTTAATATCTGTGTCGAAAAGTCCCTACCAAACAGGACATAAATCACGTTCTCAGGAATTTCAGGTTCTTTTCACAAACATGCAATGGGCTATCTTAGAAAATCAATTGGGGACTTAATTTTTTAGTGGAAATCAGAACTTGTATTAACACCAAAATTAATTCAATCAACAAAATAAGGTTTAAAGAAATCAAAGCATACCATGTGGTCCAACGATCAGTAAAAATCAGATTCAACAAAATGAGGATCCTAAATCAAACAAACACAAAATCTTAATAAGAGACCGAGTATCTAAAACAATCAATCTTAATAAGAATATAAATCTCAATTATATCCAACAAAAACATCAATTAAAAAGGTAAACAAGTATAAAACAAAAACAGTAAAGAACTTACCGATGAAGAATGCACATGATGAGAGAAATAAAAACACTTACAGTGATATAAAAAAGGATCACATATGTAATAAAAATAGCAAATTATCATTAATAATAACATAAAATTATTAGTGCTTAGTCCCCTCAAACAACTTCTAAAATCCTTCAGCTTATTCATTGAAGATTTTAATTCAAGCAAACAATATAACGTCAATCCAATCTATGTCTATAGTAAAAAGTTTATCCATGGTAGCATACCTCTTAGATGAATGGTGTGTGGTGTCGGAATTCTCCAAAGTGTGTATGACTGATGGTGTCCTACAACAACAAAGTTTTCAAGAATTAACAAAGATAAGGACAATTCTTTATAGTATGATTTACCTCAAACTTAAACTTAGAATATCCTGAACCCAAATATTCTTATTATGCTGCTCCATCAGAGACTAATTAGTGGTTACACTTTTTGATTGTAGTCAAATCTGATTAGGATTTACTAAATCTAAGTCACTAAATCAGTCTAAGGATACATGGGTACCCATGTCTAAGCACAGAGTGCCAAATAAAATAAAAGCATAACATTTGGCATAGTTAAACCTTTGAAGCAATTATGTATATTGAGCTTTAAAGAGATTCATACATAGTTAAAATACCTGGGGTCTAACAAATGGTCATCGAAGTTTAAGAAGTATGGAATTTGAAATTAATATCCCCTTTTTTGTCAATGTATATCTCGAATAGTCTATGAAAAAAGACATGTTGACAACAATGAATTGACAATATTTGATGCTACGACCTTCCGAAAATTATGAAGTAATTGTCTTGGTATTATGGAACCATTAAACCATTGTTTTGTGTGATCTTATCTGGATTAATATGTACATCCTTTGTATATAATGTTCACAATCTTAGGTTATCTGTAATTGCAGCCAAATTAAAACAATACAAATCCTCGGTTACAATCCTAATTAAAATATCAAAATCCGGTGTTACAATTTCAAAATTATACACCAAAAAACAGAACATCTAAAGTAAAGAGGATAGTGAGAAATCAAATTCATACCTAGTTGAGAATTTTCGTTTGTGTACCTGTTAACAAATCAATAAAACAGTGAGTCAGAATCTCAAATATGATGAGAAAGAAAGTGATCAAAAGAGTACAGGGTGAAGGAAAGTCGTAAGTGAAGATTAAGGCTGTGAAGATTAGAATAGGGTTTTGTATATTAGTCAATCCTACTTTATAAAAGAAGAAGGAAGAAGATAGGTTTACCTTTATCTGAATTGTTGATACTCAGGATTCAGTTTTATGCTTTCCTGTTTTGTTTATTTTCTTCCAATTTATTCCTCTAATATGGTATTAATTGGAAATTTTAATTTCATTATAACCTATGTATTGAATGTTAGCGGTTTTATTTTTGACCATGTAGGCCACGAGTTATATATGTGTCAAAATCAGATGTACAATGGTATTGAAGACTCCCTTGGGTTTACACCATTTTAGTGAATGCATGTCTAAAAAAATTAGTGAGACCATCAGATAAGAAACCTCTAAGAATTATTTTTTAAAAATTTAGTAATCCTCATGTAATTTTCTATCTGTAACAACCTTGATATTTTTGGGACAATTCTATGACCCATACCAAACTCATGAAGTTAAAATACATATTTAAATTATGAAATTGAAGTTCATATAAATTACTAAGCGTGAATTACTAATCAAAAGTTGATAATTAAAGTATAGATATAATGTATTAAAAGTTAAAAATTCCTTTACATAAGAACTGGATGATCGTAAATTTAATTAAACAAAAGACGTAAAGTACTACTCAGATAAGAAAACTAAAATGCACATACTTGCCACGAACTCAGATAAGAAAACTATGAAACATGTTTTTTCATGATAAATAATTATAGTACGAAATAATTTCAATAGGAAACTGGTTCCTGTGTAATACAAAATTCAATTCTCCGCAGTATGCATAGAATGTTTCTCTCTTAATATAAACTATCTTCGATATTCTTATATTCCGTTGATATTCTCACCTTATTTTTTCTTTGCTTTGATATGCGTATCTGACAAAATTTTGTTACTTTAAGAATATCGCCAATTTCAGCTATTAGTCCATCTCACATAAACATGGGTTCATATATCTCTCTATTTAACGTTATCGCGGATCCGGTACGTAGTTTGATAATGTGTTGGGGTACACCATCAAACCGTTTTGTATTTATGAACTTGGTAAGAAAAAGTCTTCCTGAGAATATCATTGGAAATTTCACTTTCATTATATCTTCACTGTAATAAGTTTTACTATATTTTATAATATTATTATCACTGTCACTGTTATCTTCGAAACTCGTCATAGTAGAGTCATGTTCATTTTATACATATGTATACAATATTAAAGTTAGTAATTAACATAGTTATTTTTAAATTTAAATACAGAAGTATATATAGACAAAAATTCAACGTTACCTGATATTTGTACTGGGGGTACTTGTTGGATCCTTTCATGAACCTAAAAGCATATCTTTATATTTTTGTTTTATATTTATAAGCCACAAACTTTTTTCGGTGGTTCCCTTAAACTTGTATTTTATAATTATTTTTTCATCCCATATCTTGCCTATGTTGGCCTTGTACTCTTCTTCTATTTTTTTATTGAATTGTTTAAGTCTCAAAGCTTGTATACGTAAACATTGTCCCATCTTTCCGTGGATCCATCCGTTGTGTGTTTCCCTATATTTTTTTGGTCTTTTAAACGGAAATTCTCGTATTCCATAATATTCCAGTTCTTCTAATTCTCGGAGTTGCTCACTTAGAAAACTAATAATTTCATAGTTAATATAGCTCATTATTTCTTTTCGTAAAACTATCGCTGGAAAACAAAAATTGTTTAGTTTTCTTGGATTGTAAAGATATATCTTCACTTTTGCATCATTGCACGCATCATCAACAATCTTACGGGTATCTATTCCAGTAAAAAATAAATCCATGGCTTTGCTTGTTTGGCTGATTTTTTTGTGAACATTTAATTGTTATTATGTCTTGCTATGTTTTTGTTTTATATTAGAAAAGTTTTCTACATAAGTTTTTTTTTTATACAATTCCCTTTAAAATTGTATTTCCTTAGTCAAATATATTTCCTTTTTTAAGATTCTGTTCATGCGTGACCTTTACTCTTGTTAAATTAGGAACCCGTTCAAATTTGGATATTAGAGGATCAGAAAAACAACCGAAAGAAAACAAAACACGTACCATCTATAATGGTAGCTATATGAAGTACTTGATTCTGTTTATCCAATCTTTGAAAGTGTTTTATAATATCGCAGATCGGGTTAGTGTTTGTTTATCTTTGGCTTTTTACTGCTTGATAATTTGTAATGGAGGTGGTGATACAAACTATGTTAAAAAGCTTTCTTTTATTGTTTTTGTCGCCTTTTTTTTAGATTGAAAATTTTGGTGACTTGAATATCTTAGAAGAAGGTGATTAACGTTGTCTGTCAACATAATGAGGTTATATTATAACGTTGTATTCTTTTTGTTAAATATTAAAACTGTAGAATTTAATTTAATTTTAATAATCAATTAATTTTGTTTTCACTATTCTGAATCTTCTTAATCAACATAGATAATGTTATTTATGTGTGTGCTACCATATTAGTTTTTCTTTATAACAATTGTAGATAGTAGTTGAAAAATTGTTTTGGCTATAATTCAACGGTAGTAATGGTATCATGTAAATTCTGAAACATGTATTTTCATATTGTTCTGAAATTTAAAGCGTATCAAATAGTGTAATAAATAATAAAAAACTGCATTGTATAACAATTGACATCCTCCCCTTCATCTTATACTCTTCAATCATCCATATACGAAAACACCCTTTGGAAAAATTTCATTGTTGTTGTAAACACCGATGACTATGAATTTACCAGTTTTTGATTCGCTATTGCACTCTACAATTAACACTTTAAAAACAAATGTCTTTCCCATGATTGAATCAAACAGGTGTAATGCGTCATATTGTTTTTCGATGTTGTAATTTATGAAAGTGTCTGCTACTCTTCCCCTCATAACAAATACTACATTGGATGTGTCATCCACCACTCTTAGATGTATTTTGTACCTATAAGTATATATGAAAAGTTAATTATTTGAACCACATGTTATTAATACACAAAGATTTTTCCATACATATACTGGTATCTTCATTGTAGATGAAATATCACATTCAATGCAGTACAATTGATAACTCTGGAATTATTTGGTGACTCCTTTTGCACAGTATTGTTATGGCATTCTCTGTAAGTCAAATAGTACTATTCTTTGTCTTGGACCAAACCAATTATCCTTGCCTTGCATATGAGCGTCTTTCCCTGATATTTTGTTATGGAAAAGCGGTTAAAGATGATACAGTTTTCACATAATTGATATAGTATTGAGGGTATGAGATAGAAATAAAAAGTACATTGTTGCTGAAATCTCGAAGCATATCGTTTGCATTCAATATGGATGTCATGTTTCCCATGTGATTGATGAAATAAAAAGTAATTATAAGTATAAATTTTTTTGCTAGTTTTTCCAAAGTGTGCCTAGTTTTATTTTTATATGCGTGTTGTAAGGTTGTTGTGTTGTCTTATATAAAGTACTTAATTTTTATTTTTTGGAATTGTTTTGGGTTTTGTATTTGGTATTTTAATATATTTGGATTTTTTTAAAAGAATTATTATTATTATTATTATTATTTCGGTAGATTTTGAATTTATGAAATTTAAATTTGATAGCTCAGACCGTAATTTATAACGAAAGTCAATTATATTATTCAAATTTATAGTGAATAATTTTAGGAAATAAAAAAGCTAATCTATTTTAGGAAATAAAAAAATGAATCTACATAAGGTATTTTTTTCTTTTTTGTATACAATTTCCTTTAGAATTGTATTTCCTTAGTCGAATATATTTCCCTTTAAGATTTTGTTCACGCGTGACCTTACTTTTGTTAAATTAGGAAACCTTTCAAATTTGGATATTAAAGGATTAGGAAAACGACAGAAAAAACCCAACACACAAACCATTTATAATGGCAACTATAGCCGGATGATGGCAACTTGTTGGGCCAAGTCATAATCGTAGCCGTCTGCCAATCTCAATTTCGTCCGTCCTTTGTGTCAATTAGATTATCTTTTGCTACTGCTATTCACTGCTGGTCTCTTTTGTATTATCTTGTTCATACTGCTTTACTCCATCTAAACTTTTTTACTTTTAGCCAGTGCTGCAATTTTCTTTCTACTTTTAGCTATTTTCAAATCTTCGGTGGTTAATCATCTAAGGTTGAATAATCCAAACCCCTGCCCTGCGTTGCCTTTATAACTGGCACTTAACATGAGGTCCTTAGTATAGGAGCATTTTTAGTTACTTATTGGGTTTTGATGTTATATCTATATGTTTTCTATGTTGTTTTTGATTCAACCATTTATATATAGCATTCTAAAAAAATATTCAGTTGATCTTAGATATTAATTTTTTATTTATAACAAAATAGAAGAATTTTTAAATAATAATTTTTATAGATTTATTCACATCTCAGTTTTATGCTTAGCTAAGAATGTTGTTTGTTGAATCGCGTATCAATATAAGTTTCAGAATGTGAAAATTATGTTGTAGTAGCAATTGACATGAAAAATGATAGTGTGATTTTTCATTGTTGATATGCTGGATTTGATTATCTTCTTTTGCTGCTTTCCCATTAGTATATTTGAGGGTTACTGGCGTAGGCGAACACAATATTAGTATGTTAAGGGGTACAATGTTGCTTTGAGAGGGAATGATATTGTAGAACTTATGTTAACTTACTGGTGGTGTGGTTATTCCGCCAGTCTGTACGACTTGATACATGACAATTACCTGTATAATTAGTCAGTTAGGATGCTTATGATAATCCATTCAGATTGATTCCATGGGTGCTGGTTTGCAAGGAAGTTTAAAGTTTCACGCTGCAATCCACTCTAAATATTGCATTCACACAATAAACTATTTTAATTAAGAACAAAATAAAAATCTAAATTAATCAAAGTCCTAAACATGTATTTCTTAAAATTAGTTACTTCTAAGTACTTAAAATACCCAAAATATTTAAAAACCATAAATCATTAGACTTGATTTTTACTTCTTCCTTTTTTTTTCTTCTTTTATTCGATTTGCTATTCTAGTTCTGTGTGCTATTGGCTCAGAGCATTGTCCAATCAGAACATTTTTTTTGTTCTCGTTTGTTGCTACGGTCCTGAATGGTTATCTCTTCTCCACCTATGTAACCGTACCTAGTATCCGTTTTTGGCTCCCCTACTTGAACAACTGTTACATAACTCTTCGCTTCAGTATCAGTCTCACTTTCTTCACCATCATCACCAAACCTTCCATATATTTCAATCATCTCATTTATAGCTTCAAAATAGACTGCATAAGAGGGTTCAAAATATGGTGGATATCTTGCATGAATACTGATGTTATAATGATACTGCTTCGATCAGTAATAAACTGTATTCTGACTTCGTCGGTTACCGCAACACCATTTATAATCCTCACCATTTTTTACCTGTAAGTTGTTAGCAAAATAAAAAAAAGAAATTTAAAAATCTAAGGCTCCAGTATAGTTATTTTAAGTTATTATAGTTTATTCATAATCTAGAACTCAACTATATACTCTGCAAATTTACAACTGAATATAGAATCTATCTATCAATACTGAAGATCAAAAGATCCTTGATCTTTCATAGTTCCATCTATCTATCAATCCATCTAAAAATTGTGCTTACCCTCACAGTTTACTAATAAATACATTCTGCAAATTTACAATACTCCCATGAAGCAACATACCATGTAAGTTACACTTGTTATAAAAATAAAAGAATTTAAAATGTATAATATTTTCAGTAAACCATGATAACATTCTCTAAGTGCCAAGCAAGGTTTAGATTTCTTATGAAGTGGTAAGTATCTATGTTTTCAATTTCTTTAGTTAATTGAAACATCAATATAATAAAAGAAAGCTGGTGTAACTATTATGCCTCGAAACAACAGTCACAGAAACTAAAATAAAATTTAGTACAGAAAGCAAAACCCATTCCACATATTTACAAATTCCTATGAACTAATTAAAGAAAGACAAGTAAATCTTAATATGTAACTATAACAAAATCTATTTTATTTGAACCTTACATTTTGATCGAATATATTTTCCTAATTTATATAAAACTTGACAATTCTTAAGTATGTGTAACAATATTTTAATCCCACAAATGTAAGGTTACTTCATCAGTAAGTTGAATGATAACTTGAAAGCATATTACTTACCACTACTCCTAATCCTTTAAGACACACTGACGGAATACGACTTCTTATTTCTAAGTTCTAGCCTTATTCAAGTCTCCAGTATATTAAGTTGTTCTAAGCCTAGTTTTACTTGTATATTTCCTATTACAAATATTCAAAAGCACCTCTATTGTGTTTGTATTTCTGTAATAAAATCATTCTACCTAAATCAGACATATATATGTTATTTTTTTTCTTAAGATTGAAATCCAATTGCAACAAATATTGTATCTATTTTCCATGCTAAATAAAGTTCCTACCTCAGAATTCAAGGTAGCATTTAAATTTTTTAGGATTGACTTTAGGGTTTAAATTTTATTTATCTTAATTAAAATTGAAACCAAGAAATTCAAATAAGGGTTTCATGTTTGATTGTTTAACAATAACATAAATCAACAATCAAGAGTTACATGAATTATAATGTATCAAAAACAGAAAAATAAACATGATGAAATAACAGTAGACCTGGGAAACCTCGATTTCTAATTTTAAAGGAAAGGAAAATAAAAGAAAATTTTGTTAAACTTCAAATAAATTAATTCGAATTGAGTATGAACCAAATTGTGGAATTTAAAATTGTTCTTCATAAAAATTTTAAATCTTAAACAAAGCATAAAAATCAAGTACCTGATTCTCTTGAGCTAATCTCTGAATTTTTTCTTGTGAATTTGTTCCTGAAAACAATATTTGTTTCAAGATAAATATTAGATTCAAATTTTTATGTAAAATATAATTTGTTTCTCTGAGAAGTATATTTTAAGATGCAGTAGATCCAGTTAGGCTTTCTTTACCTCTGTGTCTTTAGCGCTGGATTATTTTTGATTAAGGTGGTGATACAAACTATGTTAAAAACCTTTGTTTCATTGTTGTTGTTGCCAGTTTTTTTCTAGGTACTAAATTTTGTTGTTTTTAATAGCTCGAAGCATATTATAAGGGATGGACTTGGTTCTGTCAACATAATGGGCTATATAAGTTTTTTGTACAAAGAATAATAAATCAAATATTTGAATAATCTAAATTTATTTCATAACAATCGATAAAATTTTAGACCCAAAAAGAAAATATTGCTAGGTCCAGTTCTAAGAACGAAATAAAAAATAAAATAAAACAACCAATAAAAGAGAATGAAATTATAAAAGAGCCTTTAATATTTTTACCAAAACACTGGTTTCAAAATAAGGAAATAAAACTATATTTTAGATCTAATTTAAACATAGCTTGGAAAAATAAATATGAATGGTTGTGATTCAGTTCTTTAGTCTAGCCTGCACATCCTGAATAACATGGTCAATTAACGACATATTATCAAAATTTTCTTGGGTGAAAATAACCTTCGTATACTTGTCTTTTCCGTCCTTGTTTGCTATAATTACGATCCTCATAGGTTTGTTGGGTGTGGAGCTTGAGACCAACTGAAAACACGGTCAGGACGAAACATGGCTTTCTCAATGTATATACCTATATTTTGCATATTTTGTGCCTTGCTATTTTCCATCAGACATGCATAGCAAGTTGCTATGGGAAATTGGTGTCTTGTCAGAACCATTTGGTATCCATCAACGAATTTATTAGTCTCTACCCTTAATAAGTCGACCACTTTCCCAGTTTTTTTTCCCGTTAACACCTTTGCCTGGATTACTTCACTTTGACAATTTGTAACCCTAAGTCTTGTCCCTTTTGTAAGGTGTTCATAGTCAAAGTCTTCTGATAGCATTATTGGTACACCAACCTTTAGTCGGATCACATGACATGGAAATCCTGGAAATTTTAAGCAGTTTAAAAGTTTCTTCCGGTTATAGCCTTCCTTTTCCTTCTCAATATCTAAATCCTCGCTTATATATATATGCTCATCCCCCACAAAAATGACATGGTGAGGGCATTAAGCTTGTCCATATTTTCACGTATATTTGTTGCAATAATTCTATGTTTCAGATATTCAGCATTCTTGGTACCTTCCTGAATATCTGGATAAATAATGCCAATGACAACACCTAAAAATTCCTCCTCAGACCTTAGTTGGATTTCATCCTGCTCCACTTCACCAGAAATATTACCGACAAATCTGCTTATATGCTTAAGAAGATTCTCCGTGCTCTCGTTTCTTAATTGGATAATGAAATATAATTTAATTGTCAATACATTAAATTATTTATTTAAATGTAATTTTATTAACATGCAAAATAGTTTTTGACAACAACTTGTTTGCAAGGACATATATTAAAACCGATTAATGAGTCTACATAGAACAATAGTGATTTTACTTTTGAATGCTTTGCCATTAAGAAATACCCTACACTATTATCTCCTATTTGGTCAATCAAAACTGTTAGTTGGTTGTTGCATTGTTAGTCATTTGTTTGTTATAGACAATTTTAAGAGACCATGGCCACGAAACTTAAGACTATTATACAAATATCATAATATTCATAAGTCATGTTATGTAGTTACTTTCGTAAAAATACATCGAATTTTGATTGAAAAAATAGTTACATACCTTGGTTGGTGGTATTTTTTTTTGGAAGTTATTTTTACATCAAGATATTCTCTGCGTGCCTTTCTTTTTTCCCTTGAAATATCATGGTTAGTCGTTTTTTCTAAGCTGTTTTTTTCCTTAGAAGATTTTCCATCTCTTTAATAGATACTATGTGTACGAAATTGCATGTTATATATATAGGCTTTATAAAATCCTGATTAAGGAAATTAGTGGGAATAAGATCGTGAGATTTCATTGTTTAGAGAACTCCTAGACTTTCCATAATATTAGGAATATATTCATAGTAATATTAGGAATCCATGGTTAATTTGTATGTATTAGTGTATTTGAAATTCTATCTTATTTTGGAAACTGCTTAGACTTAGGAAACAGTTAGGTGATTATAATGAATCGAATATGAAAAGGAAACCCTTCCCTATTTTTATCCAATTATTAATGACTTTTCCATGTTCCTAAAAGAGGAGAAAGAAACCCAGATATTAATAGGAATATAATGTGCAACCTTATATTATTAAAATTGTGTTGTATGATATGCATTGTAACAACATTTTCTGCCTTATCACTTTAATTGTTAGATAGGTGGTACGTAAGGCTAAAAAGATATCTATACTTTAACATGTTGATGTTGGATTTTGACAAAGGAGAAAATTGTAATATTGCTTTTTGCCTAGCTGCAAAAGCACATAACAATTATGTATAAATTCCTCACCCGACATCAGAATTATAAATACATATTACTAGCTTACATTCTGTAAGAGAATTGAGAATGCATATTCAGCTCGCTGCTAAATTAATCTGTAGCTCTTTATATATTTATGCATTTCCAGAATTTTAGGGATTTACCCGGCTAAATCCTCGTTATTTCATGTGCACCTATCCGTGTTGATCACACAGTGATTATATAAAATTACGGACATTCAAATACAGGCTACCCCATATCTGAATAAAAATGATAATTTAGATGCATACCATCTAAATTGCAGAGTCGCATCAAGCGTAATCTCAAGATTGCAAACTTCCACGGCTGAATCTCTTGAATATGTTATGTATGCATTACATAAAAGTTAAGCATAATGCTAACATTAAAATCTCATGCGATTGAGAAACTCTAAATAAGCCATAAATATGACCATGACATTAATAAATGTCAAAGCTAATGGTGCATAGGAAATAACCATGGCGCTAGCAAGTGCTAGCCTTGGAAAAACCCTAGCCATGCTCCTAACGCAAACAAGCAGTTTACACATGTGCCAAAAGCTAGAAAAAAAAGCCAAAAGGCCAAAAATCTAGCAAAGCTACTAAAGTCAATGCGCCAAACAAGCACCAGGGAAGAAATGGACTTACCGCTGCCAGCAACACTAGCATGTGCTAGCACAGGCTAAGGCCTTAGCGGTGCCAGTGGCGCTGGATTGTTCTAGCACAGGCGATAAGGCCTTAGCACTGCCAGTGGCGCTAGTGTGCTAGTACAAGCGCTAAGGCCTTAGTGCTGCCGACGACACTAGTGTATGCTAGCATAGGCGCTAAGGCCTTAGTGCTGCCAACGACGCTACTATCGTGGTTTAGGATTTCTCTGTACGATTATGATTTCTGAATCTAAACAAAGTACTTCTACAGTACATTGTTTTGCCTAGAATCAATTTTTAGGTACTAAGAATGACGACCATAGTGGGAGATCAATCTCTCGGTCACGAATACAATATTTCAATTATTTTTTATTCAATTCTTCAATTTTCTGAAAATGGTGGAGCTTAGGTAAGGTTCAGCAACCAACCCCAATTCAAGTTCAACAGCCGCTAATATCAGTGGTGGGACTCCATAGGTCATTCCTTAAAAAACCACCACTGAAAGTACCAAAACTCCTCTCCATACCACTGAAGTGTCAAAGGAAAAGAGCAGGTGTCACCAACTATATCTGATTTGATGAAGGGACAAGAGACCATGGAGGAATCTCAAGTTGACATGGCTACCACTTAGCAAGAAGTTCTTACTTTCCTTAAGACTTTAACACAATAGTTAACACCAGAGCGCGTCATCATCAAATGAAGCAAGTTAGGAAGGCAACTGTTGGCGGCTCCAGCGCATCAAAATCTAATACTCGGGATGATGATGAAGTGTAGGTTATCATGGAACGTGTACCATAGAAGATTCAGCTGCAACATAACTTCGTGATTCGCGAAGATTTGGAAAAGCTCTTGTAAAATCACGGAAAGGAAAATTCATTCTCATTCCATCAACACCAACCCCTTTACCCAGCAAAAATTCAAAGGATCACACTGCCAAACGGATATTCGTCTCCTCCATTCTCATTATATAATGGCACAAGGAATGCTCGAGAATATATTTTTCGATTCCTGGAATCATTAGGGTGCATGAATATAATCAAGTATTACGACTCAAGGACTTTTCCAAATCTCTTACAGGGAGAGCAAGTATAACAACCTCGCTCCTAACAACATCTCTGGTTGGTCTCAGATGGTCAATGCCTTTTACAAGAAGTATTTCTTTGTCTCTGAAGAAACCACTCTTTCAAATCTGGAAAGAATGTTCTAGAGAAACAACGAGCATCCCAATGAATACGTGAAGAGGTTTAAGACACAAGCGCTCGACTGCCATGACCAGAACGTGACTGAACAACAATTGTTGAAGCTATGCATCAATGGTATGATTCATGTTTATCGTGCTTTATTAAAAAATTTACGATTTCAAACATTCTCTGAGTTACATGAAGCCGCCAAGAGATAGCAACAACTGCTCTATCCTTGTTAGAAAGAACAAGACCTGTCAGAGAAGAAAACCATGAAGACACCAGTGGAAGTAGATGTCTAGTAAACAAACCACATTCTACCTAACACTCCATAGGAGTTTTCACTTAAGAAGGGGGCAAGAGGAAAGCAACACCTCAATCGACATCACAGGCTAAGCGTACTGCGTTAGCCCCCAAAAAAGCGCCAACATCAATTCAAGGACAAGGATCAGTCAAGACTCCTCGTCAGATACAATAAACCAAGATGGATACGACATTCTCAAAGTTCCCATTCCTCATGGAGGAGGTACTCAAACTGTTGGAATTATAGATGCAAAATGGAGCTATCAAGTTGCCGCCTGTACGACACCCGCCAATTGAGGAAGACATGTTAGATCCAAAATACTGTCACTTCCACAGGTTCGTTAATCATCCCACCAGCGAATACAATGTCATACGACGTATCTTCAAAGAAAAATTCGACTCAGGGGAGCTATGCCTGGGGACTGAAGGTGTGCACAAAGACCCTGTCCCGGTTAAGAGCTTCACTCTCACTGGAGACTCAACCAATAATAATGTCCAATCCATGATGGAGTGCATATACGAGCTTATATACCAGTCAAAGGCGCAACGAAAAGATATCTTTACCGCCCTCAATCGTGTTATATCAGGTAAGCGTCTACTCTTCGCTGAAAAAGCTACTATGTATCCCAAGTCCACTTCATAGGAGATGTAGTCATCAAACACAATGAGAAGCCTAGATGGGAACTTCTCACCACCACTTGCCTCAAATATACCGAGTCCGAGCAAACTCTAATCGACGCAGGCACCGACATCAATATCATTACTATCATGACTCTGAGAGCTACGAGAATTTCTAGGCAAGAAGCCACACGCTCGTTGGCTATAATAAAAAATTCCGAAGGAAAGTACCGGAGTGCTTACGGTTATATTACTCTTGAGGTAAAAATGGGTGACACACAGACACCTACCAAGTTCCACATTGTGAAAGAAGATCCAAGTTATGACATGATTCTAGGACCCCCATGGGTCCATAACAACAAGATGGAATCATGTGTAGCTCCTTCGCTAGCATCAACATCGCCAAGACTCTCAAATAAGCCAGCAAATCCCGAAGATTTCCTATCAGACGAGTTTCTTCATACAATGAATCTGGATGTGAAGCAACTGCCAGGAGAGGACACGATATCATACATATGAAGGTTTCGCACACAAGTAAGTCATATCCAACCAACTCCTTTGCAACCAGCAATCCCACGTCCCATCAAAGATTAGGGAATTGAACCTGATGTCGACCCTACTTTGACTCGGCGATGTGAATGGGAAGCCGATCCTTTTTAAAATTTTATCAAATGGGTATGGATTATCTCTACTGGAGATAAGGAAATTAATGACTCGGCCATTCAGAAGACATGTCATGAAGATAAGGGGCCTGAACCCGATTCCTTCCATGTCGGAGATATGGTGGAGAAAATTACAGCCTCTCCTGAAGAACAGCCGTATTTTATCAATGAAGCCTTGATCGGCGGTTACTCCAAGCTTGTCAATATTGACAAGCCGGAAGGAGTGGTCATACACGACAAACGGATTAAAGCTCACAACGCTTAAGCATTCTACTACCACCCCACAACATTTCCCTGTTTTATGAAATATTTATAATTCCTCCAAAATGTTTGCAATATCTTGCATTTATACTTAGGATTTCAATTTATTAATCAAGCAAAGTATTATTTCTTTAAAAAAAAATATATATCCTAACAAATCATCCAAAAATACGTACCTACTCAAAATCCCAAAAGATAAAACCATAAAAAAACCATATATCTCAAAAAACCTATAAAGCTCATAAAGATCTAGAGAAACTCCTTGAAAACTGTTCATTACCTTCGGCATATGTCTTCTCCATCTGATCAAGAGCTTAATTCGTAAACTTCTACTCCAGAGAAAGCCTAACAACTTCATCTTTAGATTTGGAAACTGTCTCCAAGTTATAATATATGTTTTTTTTCCTGCAAATGCTTTTCGATAGCTTTTAAATGACGACGAAGCCATGCTACATTAAGCTCAGCTCTTTCAGCCCCGGCCAAAACATCCTTCCATTCTTGAACTACCATCTTAGATATCTTTTTACGAGGGAGATAAATCATCTCATGCACAATCGGCAGTAACAGAGACACATCATTCTCCAGAATACAGTAGTTCTTGGGATTACCTACAAAGAAATGGACGAACTTCTTCCATATTTTGGTATACAAGTCAGCATAGGCAGACAAGACAGTGAAGTCACCAATATACATGTATCCAAAAGCAAGTCCTTTCAAAGCTGAATTCAAAGATAACTCCAGCATTTGGGTACTCAAGCAGAGCAGTATCCGCCATATCAACATTCTGTGCAGTAACGCCACCTAGAGTGTTTTCTTCAACAGTCGCATCCAGAAGAACTTTCCTATGATTTCAAAGAGGAAAATATATATCATCAGTGACAGACTCATGCTAATTCCTAATTCTTCACCTGCAAGTTCATCTCTCTGGTCCAGCTCATTCCCCCTAAAAAGTAGAGACATTATAGAAATTATGTCTCAAGCATAAAGAATTGAAGCACGAGTCATGGAAGTCATAAATTTTTCTATTAGAAACCTAAACATTCATTAAAAATGTTTTGGGTAATGGCATATGGTTTAGAAGAGATACGAGTTGTTTTGCAAAAAACGTCGGCAAAACGTTTTTACTACCCTTTAGAAGAACTGGAAATAGCGCTAATTGGTAAGGAATATGAGGGTGATTTATATACCAAATAATTCATATGGATATCTAATACAACATTATAAAATGACACGATAATTGGAGAAGTGAGATAATAAGGGAAGATAAAACGGTCGACTACATGATAACTGAAAACCTACAAAATTCTACCTGGAAAGTTCTGGACGCTCGGTGTCAGGTGTATTTCACCTATCATATGGAATCCAAGTTCATAAATTCATGTTGTAGAAGTTATCTCTATCTCTTATCTAAATAATGAGAGTTCAAACACCTTGTTCTGGCATCAGACGAAGATTCTACGGCCGTCACGGCAAGAAGACCTGAATCTGGTTTTTTCTGACATCGAAAATCGCCAAAATTTCACATAAAATCATGGATGGTTCTACATATTTGGTGGTTCAAAAGTTATAATCAGACTATTATGATCCTAAAATGATGAAGAAAACTTACTTGGAGCTGTGACAAGTCATCAGAAGCAAGAGGCATTCTTCGTCCTCGAATTCAGATTGTTCGATTACTTCAGTATGGGATAATATTTCAGGTCCGTTATCATATTGGTCTTCTTCTTCAGTACTTCCAACCACAGTGGTACTTCCCGATACCAGAGTTTCTGTGTTGCTAGTCACCTGAGCATGATAATTATTCGTAAGAGTCAGATTCCATTAAATTCAGAACGAGAATTTCTACAATTCAAGAATTTTCAAAAGAAAATTTTACTTACAACATAAGGTGCTGATAAGCCAATCACAGCTGGGACGCCAAACTTGAAAGGTTGAATATTCAGGTTACCCTGAGAGTCATGCTCCCAGACTATACAGAGGAGCTTGTCAAGACAAAACAAGCTATACTTCGTACAAAAAAGAAGAATAAGAGAAAACGCAAAGGGGTTACCTTCTTCAAAGGACGGTCTGCACTTTCAGGCATAATAACCCGTGGTCTCTTCTCTCCAAGCCGAGCAACGACATTCGCTGGAGTATCAGGTACAAAGTGTTCTGGGAATCACGACTGCAAGGCACTTAAGTACTGAGTAAAATAAAAGAATAATGGTCAAACTAAAGGTGAATCAAAATACCTCTGTAGAATTGACAATTGAATCATATTTCACTACAGAAGTCATACTCAGGTTTGGCCGATATGCTAAATCCTTTTCAGAAGGAATACCACGTGCACTAGAAGGCTCACAAAAAACGAAGCTCTTAAGAAGGGTGAGCTGTGCACTCCAGAAATCAACATATTCACAAGTAATACTTCCTTTTATATCAGCCTGCAGAAAGGGAATACTTTGACCAGGAATGGTATGGGCACCCTTAGATTGTTGAAAAACGTCTATAGCAGGCGCCTTGGTACGGTAACGAGGAATACACTGATCAAAGACCATTTGCCGAGCTTCCCTATCAATATTGTAACTCTGCAGGACATAACTATTGCCACGATCAGCAAAGATGTATTCTGGAGTACAACTAATCATAAAAGTGCCTTCACCAACTGCAACAATATTACTTTCATCGCTCATACCAGAATGTAGAAGAATATCAGGGCTCTCAGCAAAAGTCCTAGACGGAATCACATGTGGAAGCTTCGAACCTCAAGGTCTAAAATTCACCTTCTTCTCATTGTATATTAAAATAATAATACTAACAGAAGAAGGCTTCTTATTACTCCAACGAAGTATTCTAGCATACTCAATCTCAGTACTCAGATAAGAAGGCTTGGTCTTTGGCGCATATTCAGGAAAATATTCCCATAACCAGGCTTGCATAAACATAACATGGATAAAAGACTCCATCTTGGCATGACAATTACAAACTCTTATATCACAAATGAAACTATCCAAATGCAAGTATAAAGAGCAAGAAACAGATTACCAAGGGGGAGAGTCTTTCCACTAGCGAGCACAACAACAAGCGGGACAAGTGAAGAATTCACTTGACCACCAGGATAATCTTCGAAAACATCTCTGGAAAGCCAAAGTAAAAGGAATGCAGGAATGCATAAAGGATCGTCAACATCGAAACCGTTGACGCTCGTACTTCCATTCTAACAATAGTCAGCCCTAGCTGAACAATTCTTACTGTTGCAGCGAATAGATTTCCGTAATTCTTCTATTTTTTGAATAAGGGTGATACCATTTTTTTTCTCTTCGTCAGACCACTCAACCGGAATGGTACCAATAACAAGCAGTTGCAACAAGATCGCCACATCCTCTAAGGTGATTGTTAATTCACTCCAAGCACATAATGCTGAATGGATCAGACCACACCAACGAGAAGCAAATGCAAGGAGACCTTCTGTGTCTTTGACAATTTTCAAAGTCTCAGACACTTACACGACATGGAATATCTTAGCATTTTCTAAGACCAACTTCACCTGAGGATTCTTCAATATAACTTTATCCCATTCTTTCCATTTAGACTGAGGAGTTTGGAATATCTTGAAATTAACAAACAAAGGCATTTATTCCCTTCTCTACAAACAACACCTGACAAGAGCCAGTGGATAAATATCCTGATGGAGAGAAGTGCTATTGATGTTTGGGAAAAAATTTTCAACAACCATGGCCAGCAGCCTCTTCAACAACACCATCAAAGAGCTTATCATGAATGTTGGGCATATTTTCTAGAAAAATAATATCGGACTTCTCGCTTCTATCGTGACTAGAAGCAGTGGTGGCATTATCTTCCTGAATGATAGACATCTACATTGGTTTGAATAATATTCATGTCAACTATTGGGAAATCATGCACAAGGTTTGGTTCTATTTTGTATATATATAGTACTGATATGCAAATACATGCTCATATATATGTAAATTAACACCAATATCAAGGAAAATTGCTACAAACCCAAGCGTACCTGGTTAAAGCTTAACAACACTGCAATAAAGTCAATGAAGAACTATCACAATCAGAGACAACAATTGTGGAATTGGAGTTCACCTGCAGGATGATATCAAGTGAAGATCATTGTCAAGTCAATAGCATGCTTATACAATTGAGCAAGCAATGAATTAGTGAGCAAGCACTCACGGAAAAAAAGAGAGAGGAGAAGTGACTATTCACCCACGTAAAAGAGTAAAAAATAATAATATTTACCTAAGTTCGTCGGAACCTGGCCGAAATGCTGCCGGCGGTGATCGACCGGTGGTGGAGCTCCGACGGGAAAAAGATATTGGCGTCGCTGGAGATAAAGGGAGCGAGAGTGAAGGTGGTGACGCTGAAAAAGAGATAAAAAGAAAAATAATAATAAGGGTTTACTCCCTTTTATAGTGATTGGTTTCCAAATTCACGTCAAACAAGGGTTTCCTCTTTGAAGTCATGATCTTTTGCAACACACGGGTCAATTTTATACTTTTACCACACAAATCATCCATGCTCCACCCGTTTGTGCTCTACATACGATACTCTAACATTCTACAGGTACAATTACATCAATTATTGTTCCTTCAACAATTATTCGGCAACATCGGAATATTATTTCTGGTAACTTATGACAACTAAGCTTGTTGATTTATTTTTCTTATATTAGTAAAAGAAAAATTACCATCTAGTGCTTACCATGAAACATTACTGTTCCGCGCTAAGCAGGGGACTTAATGTTGATGGTGGATTTTTGACAAAGGAGAAAATTATAATATTGCTTTTTTCTTAGCTGCAAAAGCACAAAATAATTATGTATAAATTCCTGACCTGGCATCAGAATTATAAATACATATTACTATCTTACATTCCGCAAGATAATTGAGAATGCATATTCAGCTCGTTGCTAAATTAGCTCTGTAGCTCTTTATATATTTATGCACTTCCAAAGATTCAGGGCTTTACCCGTCCAAATCCTCATTATTTCATGTGCAACTATTCGTGTTGATCACACACTAATTATATAAAATTACGGATATTTTGAATAGAGGCTACCCCATATTTGAATAAAAACGCTAATTTAGATACATACCATCTAAATTGCAGAGTCGCATCAACCAGAATCTCAAGATTGTAAATTTCCACGTCTGAATATCTTGAATATGTATTGTATGCATTACATAAAAGTTAAGCATAATGCTAACATTAAAATCTCATGCGATTGAGAAACTCTAAATAGGCCATAAATATGGCCATGACATTAATAAATGTCAAAGATAATGGTGCATAGGCAATAACCATGGCGCTAGCAAGCGCTAGCCTTGGAAAAACCCTAGCCATGCTCCTAACGCAAACAAGCAGTATACATATGTGCCAAAAGCTAGAAGGAAAAGCCAAAAGGCCAAAAATCTAGCAAAGCTACTAAAGTTAATGCGCCAAACAAGCACCAGGGAAGAAATAAACTTCACGCTACCAGCAACATTGGCATGTGCTAGCACAAGCGTTAAGGCCTTAACGATGCCAGTGGCGCTGGTGTGTGCTAGCACAGGCGCTAAGGCCTTAGCGGTGCCAGTGGCGCTAGTGTACTAGCACAGGCGCTAAGGCCTTAGCGCTGCCAACAACGCTAGCATGTGCTAGCACATGCGCTAAAGCCTTAGCTGCCAGTGGCGCTAGTGTGTTAGCACAGGCGCTAAAGCCGTAGCGCTAGTGTGCTAGCACAGGCGCTAAAGCCTTAGCGTTTCTAGTGGCGCTAGTGTGCTAGCACAGGCGCTAAAGCATTAGCGCTGCCAGTGGCGCTAGAGTGCTAGCACAGGCGCTAAGGCCTTATCGCTGCTAACATCGCTATTAATGCCAATTTTCTTTCTCTCTTAGCGCGAATTTTAGCTCTTCACTCTTGCTTGTGCTATTGGCACCAACACTTAGCCAAAATCATAATATGTTGACACAAGCTCATCAATAGCTTAATATTACAACAAAATCCACTAACTCTACGAGAAATCAAATCATAATGGGGGGATAAAACTGGAGTATTCGTTTGGCGGTTATATCAACATGGGTGTAACGACATCCCATGATAATGAAGTTATAAAGTCATGGTAAGAGTGAAGCGGCTAATGGAGTAGTGGAATAATGGTTTCCCGAAGATTCCAAGGCGGTTAAGCCATTAAGCCCACGACTTCCACTTCTACATCTCTTCACTATCTCCACAACTGTACAAGGAAATGTGTGATCTCTTTATTATTATAAATAGGATCCTTATCCCATTTGGAAAACATAACAAGATGAATGATCTCTCAAGCTCTGTTAATTTTCTTAGTAGTTCTACAACTCTGCATATAATACAATACATTTGTTTCCTTGAACTTTCTTTGATTGCCTCCCCTAAGATCAACCCATTTTCTCTCATTGTGACCGAAGCAGAGCGGAACGGCTACTATCGTGGTTTAGGCTTGCTCTGTACGATTTTGATTTCCGAATCTAAACAAAGTAATTCTATAGTATATTATTTTTCTTAGAATCAATTTTTAGGTACTAACACATGTAGGCTGACCTAGAAGATCATTTTCAGTGAAATAATACTAAAAACCAATAACATCTGAACTACTATCTATATATAACATGGTTGTGGAAGTAGTGTTTGATTGGGTTAGACTTTATCATTTAAAAAATAATGGGCTACAATGGGTCCCGGTATTTTTATTATGCGATATTAATCAAGAGAGAAACCCTATGGTCAATCTAATATTTTTATTTTGAGTCTAGGATTTAAGATGTAAATTTTAGGGCACAATGTAAATTTTGTGTACATGGAAAATTTATGTTTACAAAGAAAATGCAAAGCATATGGCATATTTAGAGTCATAATAATAACAAATACTGAAGTCATAGACTCACTATTATAATTGTTAAGTTATGTAACAAATTTATGTCATTTACAACATAAACTTTAGGTCACATTGCAAAGAGTCTATGCTTTTCTATATATACCTATGAAAATAGATACTTTTACTTATAATGGTAACCTTGATCAGTTCTTAATACAAAGGACAATTGCCTTTTAGCAACATAAATCTTAACCTGATTATATTGAAAATCAGTACCAATCTTAATTGGTTTATGAAATATGTTAAGAGTAATAAAATGTGAAATTATGGATGTAGATGAATCTATGTCATCCAGACAATTAATACAACTGAAGGGTTTTTTCCTTTGATTCGCATACTTGTGGTGAACTTTGATAAAATTAGGGTTATTAAAAAGAGTAGAACTACTAAACTTAAAAGGATAAAATTCTCAAATTGTACCTGCACATATACTGCTAAGGGTGTTGATCACATTAAAAAACTATTTACATAAAGATCAACATATTTACATATATACAAACAACTGGAATTAGATTCTCTATTAACATTAACAAACTATTTAAATAACTAACATAGGAATAAAAAGTTAAAAAACTTCTAGCTGACTACACTTATATGAAAAAACAAATAAGAACTAATATCTAAAACCAATCTAGACTTCTCCAATTATAACCTCCGCTTGCTCTACCACAATTGGTGCAATTACTTCATCTTCATGGTCATGCTATGTGGCCTCTTTGCACTCCTTTTCTTGTAGCTCTCCATGCTCTTGTTCTTCGATTTCCTCCAATGCAGCAGGCTCCGGATCCTCTTGATCACACTCCAACTCCTCTACATATTGCACCTCTGGATAAGCATCAAGTATAGCTTCCCACTCATCACAAACAATATAGTAATAACGGTGCAGATGATTGTGCCTCATATATCGAAACATTTCGAACATGATCCCTGGTGGAGCTACTGGAATATCATGTAACTCCTGGAAAAGTTGCTCAATATCTTGATCCATACCTACCAATTCATTAGTATGCACAACTTCAAAACTATTATGGAAACATATATTTCGTTAAAGATTTTATACGGAAGTCTCTCACAGTCCTAATCCTATTTAAGTTAGTTCTAGGGTTCTAGTGAGAAGAAAAAATTATATAACACCCAAAAATTTCTAAAATTTTTGTTGTTTAATTTTAGAAAATAACTCGTTGAAACCTTAATTTTTTTCTTTTGTTTTCTCCGTAATTGTCCCACAAAAATGGGTTGCTTTGGTTATAAAACTCTTGTCGTTTCTGATGAGTGCTTTGATATTGTGAGGAAACAACGTTTCATTGATGTTCTTCGAAAAGACTATCACCTCGACATCAAATTTTTTTGATTGATTCTTCCAATATACTCACGCAGTGTCTGTGTGTTAGGTTTCAAAAATATTGCTGATTTTAAGCTATTGATGAAGAACGATAGCATTAATGTTGATGGAAAATGTGTCACTTTGGTTCAACTGGAGCATGGTTACAAGTGTGTTCGACAATGGGGTGAATACTATGGGTGTGATGATGATTGCATCTCTACTTCAACTTGATATTTTATTGTTTTCTTTTTGTGCCGGATGTTTGTCTTCTTCTGTTCTACTGTCCTTTGTTTCCGTGTGTAGATGAATTAAAATTGATAAAAGTGACAAAAATGAAGATTCCGGCAATGACGACGATGATTAAGTACATCGAATGAGAGGGTGCTTTATAATGTACACTATTCAGTTTTAAAAGTTTTAGTTGAATGATGTAATGTTTGCTATGTCATGTATGCAGAATTTCTAGTATCAAATAGTTTTTGTTTTTTTGGCAAGCTTTGGTCTGTGTTGTAAAACATATATGGAGGAATGTAAGCTTATATAATGGGAAAGTAAACTTATCGTATTTGTATTATGCTTTTTACTTATTGCTACTCAATATGATATAGGCATGCCAGACTGAGAAGAATCCAACTTCATTAGGATTGCTAAGACTATAATAAATACATTTTCAGGTTTACCAACATAGATCATCAGTGAAAGTCAAATAGGGTATAATGTGGTCCCCAAACTTTACAAATAATCACTCGACATAGTGTAAGAAACTAACAGAGTGGACTTATACATCTTCAGCAATAACACAAATTGAAGAGAATTGTTTTGCTATTCAATATCATTATACCCTGATATTTTGGACGAATTGAACTTAGTATAGAGAATCGGTTTAACTACCTGCACATGAAGAGGGAAATAAAAACAATTTCCAGTGATATAAAAAAGGATCACATGTGTAAAGAGTCTTTTTATTCTTCTATAATGTATAAGGTATTAGTAAGTCAACATATTATAAACGAAGAATAAAAAAGTATAAACTATAAAAGTTCAGAAAACCCATTCTTTGGATTAGGCTCTCTTCATCTACTAAATCAAATAACCTAACTATTGAAAATATTGCACTTCCAGTTATCAAAATCAATTATCATTGTGAAACCCGATTGTAACATTCGTTTTTTAAGAAAAAAGACTTAAAAAATCCTAAATTACACTCTATTAAATAATTTGGTACATCTTTTGCCACCTTGAATAATCTAATCCTAAAAATAGCATTATCTTTACTTAAACCTACCTCTGCAGAATATATAACTAAAAATTAGCAGACATACCATAGTCCCTTTGTATATTTTACTTCGATGACGCAATGCGTGCTATGATATGTTTGAAGTAAATCTAACTTTGAGTAAGCTTACTATGTAATGGTAACAAAAAATTTTCTAATAGATGCACCTCTTATCATCGAACCTATTAGGCAGTTTTGTTTTAGTTATAAGTTTGATTAATTGTTCAGATTCTAGAGTCATTTCAATTTAGACATACTATTTAGGCTTTTACCATTATAAAAATGGTATCGTTTCACATTCTTTATATACAAAGACTAGAAAAATAAATGTACCTAATTCAAATAGAACAATATTAAAAGGGTATCTAAAATTTGATACGTTTTCTTTACTATTCTTGTTGTTTGAAGGTTATGGGTTTGTTGATGACTGTATAAACTCAAAAATTTGAGTGATGGTACGCTATATTAGGCTGAGATATGGGTTTTACCGTTCCAAAAATCATTATGTAAAGTAAATGTTTGAAATTAAGCGAAATCATTAGATAACCGATATTTGCTTATTATGAAAGTTTTACGTGATGTCGCATTTAAATCACGGATCCTATTACAGACTTCAACATACCGTCTTATTGGTTTTATATAATACATTAACTTTCATCTGCCGTAAACGTTTGCAGCTGGGTTAGGCTAGATTTGAACATAAGAAATAAGTTCATATTCATGGGCCAAAGAAACTTTTTGCATTTCCTAATGTAGTTTTGTTTTTGTTTGCAATTGCCAACGGAACTTAAGTATATCGAAAGTCCGACATTAATTTTAGTATAAGCCCACACATAATAAGGATCAAAAAGGTTGAAGGTCCAACTGCAATTGTTCAGTATGCCTAAGAAGATTATCAGATTAGGAACTACCCCAATTCCAAAATTTTATATTGTTATTAGGAAGCAATGACATGGATATGTTAAACTTAAAACACAAATATAACCATGTGTCAAACATATCTCTAATGTTTACTTTGTGTAACCATGTATCTCCAATTTTTGTACAATATAATATGAAATAAAGAAAGTTAAGCACACAATGGATAGTAATGAAACTAACAGAATCTCCATTATCAATTTATCTATAAAGATGCTTTCTTCTATTATTCAATGTATAACACAAAGGTACCATATCAAATTTGACCCAACTTCAAATTCATTAGCAGAATCATGTTTTTTGAGGATGGTGTTTTAGGGTGAAAACAAATGTACTGCAAAGTGGTACTTTCAAGTAGGTTCGAGAGATGAAGCTCGAACAGGACGAGCCTAAACCAAGAAATGGCCGTTCATGTCCTACTTTAATTACAAAGGTGGAAAGGATTTGGGTAGGTATTATGGGAGGAAAGCAAAGAAGATTGAGAAATGTCAGTAGTGCGTGAAGAATAGATTCTTCGTAGAGGAATCACTAATTCTATAGGTTTTGGTTTCTTCAAACTGATTGTTTTTGTTGTGTGTTTTTGTCCTATTTCGGATAGATAAGAATCATCTATTTATAGTTTGAAGAAGACACACTGATATTATCATGCCTTGTGGAAGTTAGAGAGAGATAGAGAAGTGATGATTGTGGAGATTATAGTAGGGAGGTGCCAAGAAAGTAGGGAAGACCTGTCTGACCACTACTCCTCATCCTCTCAACTGCTCTGTAACCGCCCACTTCTTATTACCTTCTTGTTTGTGGGGGTTGTTTCACCACCCACGATACCGTATACCACCAGACCAATACCCCAATGAGAACCCCCCATGTTATATTTGATATCTCATGAAAATAGTGGAGTTATAAACCACTATGGTTTTTATTAAGTCAAGTCAAGTCAAATGATTTGCTAAGTTAGTGAGGTAAGTTGTGCGACTCAGTTGATTGATAACCAAACTGACTAGTGTCCAGTCTGGGAATTTTAGTGGTCATGTACTTGTTTGAAATCAACATGGCATGTTTAATGACTAAGTATTAGCTTAGAAGCGACTTATTATAAGTCTGAGAGGCTTTTGAGGCCAAATGTTATAAAGGGGTCCTCGAGCAAGGAGACTTGCTAGAATTCATATAAGACTCAATGTAGGATCTTTATTGAGAAGAAAGACATATTTCTGAGGAAAGCAACTAGCAAATCCAACACTAGCTACTTAGTGCAAATAAGATGGTGCTAACTCTCTTAACGTAAAAGGCTAGTGTGCTAACGTCTTAGGAGTAATACCAACATGCATAACTCTTAGTAAATATTATTTGTACTAGGGCTAGGAGGATAGCACCAAGGAGGTTTGTAGTTAGCACTTAAATTGTATAGTTATCACTTCAATTGTATAGTTATCACTGAGGTTTTAGCACAAATATACTTGTGGCCAAGTTGCTAAGTATGGATAAGGATGTATTAGACTTAGAAGCGCATTGGGTTTTGCTAGAAATGCATTGGAGCTAGGGCAAGGGTGTCAGTGCCAGAGGCGTTGGACACAACAAGGGCGCCAGTCACAAGAAATGGCGTTTGCCACCAAGAGCGCTAGTCACCAAGGGCGTTAGCGCAAGTGGGTTAGCCATCAAGAGCATTAGGCCCGAGGGTGCTAACCTCAAGGGCGTTGGCCATGGGCGTTTGCAAAGGGGTTAGCCGCAAGGGCGTTTCCAAAGGGGTTAGCCGCAAGTCGCTAAATATGGCTAAGGACGCGCTAGCCTTTAGAGGCGTGTTGGGTTTTACTAGGAATGCGTTGGAGCTAGAGTAAGGGCGTCAGCACCAAGGGCATCTCCGCGTCAAGGGCATCATCCAAGAGAAAGGGCGCTAGCCACAAGCAAGGGCGTTAGCCATAACAATGGCGCTAGAGAAGTAAGGGCGTTAGCCAAGGGCGCTAGCCACAACAAGGGCGTTAGCCACAACAAGGG
>JAJJMC010018431.1:278517-310281 GCA_023531435.1 Papaver californicum | reverse complement strand
TTTTTTTGCTTGATGAAAATGAACTACATGATACTCCCTTTTATAGATAGGAGATCACAAAATACAAAGAGACATTTTGACAAATCATAAAGATAGGATGGACTTTACAAATCTCTATGTGACTCTTTGACAACAACACAATGAACTTAGACAAATAAAAGTAATCCCAAGAGTGCTTGGATAAGAACTCAATTTATTATGCCAACACCCCTCACCAGCACATCCAAAAAAATAACAAATCAAATCCCTAATTTCATCAGATCTAGACCGAAATACTACTAGCAACATATAAAGAGTTAAGAGTTTAGCTTTTATACCAAGAACATTTTGAGTTCGAGTAGCTCTGATGATGATTTCTGTTCTCATATGTGTAACCCTAGCTTCAAAAATCAGAAAAAAATCACAATCAAAACAATCGATGTAAACCTTAAGAAAATAAAATAAAAATGATACAAAAACAGGGATTGAAAATGATTTTTTTTAGATCATCAGAAATTAATTTTTTTGAAATCAACCAAACCAAACCCTAGAAATCAACCAAACCAAAAATAATTTTTTAGTTCATATAAATCTAAAAATCAAAAGCAAACCCATGCTTTAAAATTCTTTCAAATATTGTAAACAAAAACAAAAATCTCATAATTTTACAGAAATGTTATCTTACAAATTAAAAGATACCATTCACAAAAAATATACTCAAAATCAAGCAAAAATGGCGGAAATCAGGTAACAAGAATAGAATTTATACCTGATGATATCTTCTTTTTGGAGTCTTCAATTGTATCGCATATGAGATTTAGGTTTGTTTATCATTTCAGGAGCAAATCAACTAGATCTAGGGACTAGGGTTACAAAAGAAGGGTTTGTTTCTGGATCTGATACATAGGTATTATTTTGAGATGGAGGTTTGGATTAGTCTTTTTGTGCAAGTTGTTTTCTAGGTTTTCAGATGAAAAAAAAGCAAATCAACAGCGTTTTTCGTTAAGGAAACAGGGAGGCGCAGAGAAATGGAAATGGAGATGGGATAGAGAAAGGAGGCGGAGAGTGTGTTAGCTAGGGTTAGAGAGAAAAACGAAAGAGAGAGAGGGAATTTGGAAAATGAAGTGAAAAAAAAATCTACTTTCGCTTTTTGTATAGATATTTTGAACGGTGGATAAGGTTGGTCATACAGATTGCAAAAAAATTTGGACAGTGGAGATTATATTTGGGACTCTCATACGGATTGAAAAAAAGTGTGTGAGTAGCATGTGTGTTTCTTTTTGTGTTAAAACGAACTCGTGCGTTAGGTTTATTTATCAACCTTCGAATTACAAAAATCTAAAAAATATTATATAAATTATAATAATTTTAGATATTGTATCAATCTTCGATTATACATAAATTTTAATATATGAGAATGAACCAGAGAAATGAAAAAAAAATTAAGAATTGTCTTTGACTTTCGATTAGACAAAGTTTTTAAGTCCAGTGATGGTAGATTTAGGGTTCCGATGGAGATTCCGACTTTGGGTAAGTGGTCATTAAGGATATTATGACGAGCATCAGTAGGTTTAGGGTTCCGGTGAAGATTTTGACTTAGACGAAGAGGTCATTTAGGATAATATGACGAACATCCGTAGGTTTGGAGTTCCGGTGAAAAACGTGGTATCTTTAGAGTTCTGGTGAGAACTCTGACTTTTTTTTAAGCAGAATATGACAAGAAGTGGTATCTTTGGAGTTTCGTTGAAGATTCTGACTTATTTTGAAACATAATATGACAAGAAGTGATATATCTAGAGATCCGGTGGGGATTCCTCGTATTGATGGGATATACTTATCAATTTATCATATTATCAAACTTCGGTATGAAAAAATCCAAGGAATATATATATATATAAAAATTAATTTGGATATTGTTATCGACGATAGAGCTCTGGTAAAGATTTCGGCTTAGTGGAAAAGGTCATTAAAGACATAATATGAACAATATCGGTAGGTTTAGGGTTCTGGTGATTCCAACTTATTGAAAGAGGTTATTAATTAAGGATAATATGACAAACATCGGTAGGTTTAGGATTCTAGTGAATTTCTGACTTAAGGAAAGAGGTCATTAAGGATAATAGGACGAACATCGGTTGGATAAGGGTTCCGATAAGATTATAACTTAGAAAAAAAGGTCGTTAAGGATAATATGACGAACATCGACAGGTTTAGGGTTCTGGTGAGGGGAAGAGGTCATCAAGGATTATATGACAAACATCGGTAGGGTTAGGGTACCGGTGAAGATTCCGACTTAGGGGAAGAGGTTATTAAGGATAATGTGACGAACATCGATAGGTTTAGAATTAGGGTACCGGGGAAGAGGTCATCGAGAAAAATATGAACAAGTTTATGAGAATGAACTGATACAAACAATATGAACAAGTTTACTAATTAATATTTTATAATTATAAATAGAAACTTCTAATTAAAATTCTATAATTATAATTATCCATTTTTAAGATTAAAAGTAACCAAAACATCTTAATTAACTTATAATTAAGATTCTATAATTATACTGATCTGCAATTAGAATCATTACAAAGACATATTGTTGGTGAGATTAGATCAAATTTACCTTGACTAATTCTCCACAGATTAAATCCAATTTTACTTAATTAGTTTTACTTTATTTATCTTGACTGATTATCCACCTAATTCCAATATTGGTCGGCCTCACTCAATTTCTCTCGGATTTCATCGGTTTCTCTAGTTATCCATCATTTTAACCGAATGTATATCGATCTTAGTCAATTTTACCCGTTACCTATCAATGTTATCCAATACCGCTCGACCTTACTAGATTTATCCTACATTTCATGGGTTTATATGGTTACCAATCAATTCAAACCGAATTTTCATCAGCTTCACGTTATTTCATCTGTTATCCGTCAATCTTATAATCCAATATTGGTCGGCCTCACTCAATTTCTCTCAGATTTCATCGGTTTCTCTAGTTATCCATCATTTTAACCAAATGTTAATTATTTATAAATGTAGTAACAAATCAATCTAAATATCGTAGATTTTACTACAATAATGCTAAAAATTTCAGGGGATACCAATTTATACAATTTAAATAAATCCTAACCATTAAATCATTTAAATTGAAAATAGTATGATCTGTAAGGTTTTCATTTGGCCAATAGAAAACCAAGTTATCTAATACACGAATGGATTGCAAATATAAAAGTCACACAGATTGCCTCCAAAATTGCGGGAATAAACAATTTTTGGCGCAAAATTTGTCACCAAAAATTCCACCAAACTTTCTTTTCCCTCCGAGCGGAACCCTAGCCGCATCTTGGCATAGACTTGTTTTCCCTGCCGCACTCTCTATTCTCCCTCTCCAATTCTATGAAACTTCACCAAACTCAAACCCTTACCCTTCCGCACTCTCTATTCTCTCTCTCCAACTCTCTTACCATGCCGCACTCTCTATTCCCCCTCTCCAACTCTCTGAAACTTCACCAACTATGATTCAGTGAAAAGCTTCAATTAAAAACCAATCAATAAAGGTAATTTTTCACTCAATTTTGATTCAATAGTGAAGATCCAAAAGAGAGAAATTAGGGCTTTTTAATTTCTCTCTGGTTTGTCAACAAAGGTGTGATTTGGTTTAATTTTAAAATCTGTACTTGATCCAGTATTATTCAGAGTTAAAATCTTCTTCTTCAATTACAGAGTTGCAATTCTTAACATTCTAAGAACTGCTCATTCATTCCTCACAACCTCTTCCTTTCAAATTCCAATTCCTACCTCCACCTGTGTGTTTGGTCAATGGGTTTACACCCAAATTGGAAGGAAAAAAAAGGGGGATTGTGAATTCTGGATGTAATGGTGATGTATATGAAGGTGAATTTTTCATTTGATTACTATTATATGAGTGAGTGGGTGATACAAAGGGGATATGATGGGTAAGGTTTTGAAACATGGCAGTGGATGTGGTGTTCATACTTATGAGGATATGTTGGGGTCTCGACCGTTACCATTTCAGGTAAGTTTCTCTATGTAAAGGGTCCCATTAATTTACATGAACTTCAGGTGTTTGAGTATATGCAATTTGAGTTGTTAGTGTTGTGATTTTGACATGTATGAATGAACTGGATATTACGTAACTTTCGATTAATTACCTAAAACCAAGTTTATATATTTTCAACTAAGGTGTTGATGAGATTGTTGGTGTTATGATTTAAGGCCAAAATTTATGGTTTATGGAGTAATGATTTTAGCTAGGACTGTTGAGGGACAAGTTGATTCCTTCTCTTGCAAGTTGATTTCTGCTGCTTGTTGTTTCAGAAATTTTGCAAGGAAGGACGGTAAGAAGCTTTCAACGAGGAATGTCAAGTTTCTTACAAAGAGTGAGTGCTTCTACTTTTGTCATCTGTTTATGTTTCTTGTTTTTAGCCGTAAGCTTGAACTAAGTAAATCTCGGCTTCGCATTTGCTTGTTTGGTATAATCATCTGTTCAGTAAATGTCACCTGTTGCATTTAGGCAATCAAGAAAGCTGCTTAAGTAAATCTATAAACCTAATTTTTATATGATTTTTGAGTTATTGGTACTGTGGTTAGAAAATTCATACTACTCTCAGTGTCATACTGGCTGCCATCCTACTCTTCAATTTCTCGGAAGTTTTAACTTGAGCTATCCTTGATCTTAATACCACTACAAGAAAAACGGGCTTAAGCGTCTAAAATCTTAGCAAGAGCTCAAAAATTTAGTCGCTTAAATAGTTTAAGCGTCTAAAATTGCAACTGCCCGAAATTTTGGTGGCAATAAACATGTGTCCACTATTATTTAGCAGCGAAAAAATATACTTAATCGCTAGATCCTTTGTTCAAGCAATTTATAGCAACTAAAATAGTGATCATGTAGCTATTTACTTTGAGGCACCGACTCGTAGCAACAACAAAATAAATTGGTTGGTCAAACCTCTCTCAGCAACTAAGTTTGAGCCACAACCAAATATGTTTAATTGCTAGATCCGTTTTTCAAGTAATTTATAGCAGCTAAAAGTTGATCATGTAACTATTCAGTTTGAGGCACCGACTCGTAGCAACAACAAAATAAATTGGTTGCTCAAACCTCTCTCAGCAACTAAGTTTGAGCCACAACCAAATATGTTTAATTGCTAGATCCGTTTTTCAAGTAACTTGTAGTAGCTAAAAGTTGATCATGTAGCTATTCAGTTTGAGGCACCGACTCGTAGCAACAACAAAATAAATTGGTTGCTCAAACCTCTCTCAGCAACTAAGTTTGAGCCACGACCAAATATGTTTAATTGCTAGATCCGTTTTTCAAGTAACTTATAGCATCTAAAAAAGTGATCATGTAGCTATTCACTTTGAGGCACAGACTCGTAGCAACAGAAAATGAATTGGTTGCTCAAACCTCTCTCAGCAACTAAGTTTAAGCCACCACCACATGTTAAAAAATGAATTACTTGGTAAAATCTCTCCCAACAACCAAGTTTAAGCCGCTACGATCATTTCAAAAGAAATCAGTTTTTAAAGTACATTTGAGAACTTAATTAATATTTATCTAACAATCTTATTAGGATTTGTTTAATAGAAACATGAAAACTTGTTCAAATCATTGTTTTCATTCACTATGAGCAAATGTTTGGATGCACAAATTGAAGGAAAAAAAAACATGAGTCGACTAAATTGACTATAATTTGGTTATAACTTTTTTTTTGTTTCGGTGTGTTTATTGATTTTATTTTATCAGTTCTATTTTATCTTTTAATGCAAATTTTTTTTCGAAGTTTTGTTCCCTGGACGTAACCCATGAATGACTTCTATAAATTGAACACTGACAGCTCTTGTATGGAGCAAAACCAACAAAATTAGAGGAGGTTATTCGTGAATCGTGGTCTTAATTCCGACTACTCTTGTATGGAGCATAAGCATAAATTGTGCCCCCCCTGTTGTTCATTGACTCGTTTATGCAGTCACTTGAAATTGAGGATTTCAAAATGTTCAAAAATAGGATCAAGCATAGACAAATGCAGAGCTCTTTGATCGAGTTTTTTTATAAGGTCATTTTCGCTTCGGCTTCGTCATTCATTAGCTATGTTTCTCTGATCGAGTTTAAAGTTGAAACAATACGAGGTAATAGCGAAAAAAACTTCAATTGACCAAGATAATAAAGATGCTATCAACCAGGTCATGTCCTTTGTTTGTTTGTTTTAACTTTGTTTAAACCAAATAAAAAGGGTCACCATTCTAAGACAAAATTCATTAAAACTTATGCACACAAGAAAATACCCAAAGAAACAGAATCAATAGACAAACCCATCACTAAACAACAATACCATTAGAAATCTCTGTTAAAAGTTTAAAGAAGGAGATAACTCTGTTAAAAGTTTAAAGAAGGAGATAACTCAATAAGCATTAGTAGTAATGGTACTAGAAATTAATAACTAGAAAGTTCTTAAATCTCTACTTAACAAAGAAACCACTAAGATTTAGCCATTTCTTGAAATCAATTGACAAATTAACAGATATTTCAAACATTCGACATCTAGTGTTATCGGTTAAGTCCATATACCCATAGCCAAAAAAAGACACAGTCCAAAACGAGCCCACGAAGAGAATTAATGAACCAAATAAAACTGTCAGTTTCAACCGCACTTAACTCACGGTCACTCTTTGTGGCAATTTATCAAGCACGTAGTGTACATTTCTGATAGCAAATCCAACATGACTTTTTTGTTATTCCCATCAAATTCTCAACTCCTTCCCTGCATAATTCATAGCAATGCAATTATCCATTCACAAAACATTACAAACCCATTTCCATATCATTCAACACTAATTCAACTTACAAATTAAAACAGAAGTTGAACAACACTAATTCAACTTTGAAGCACCCATCAGCTGAAAAATACTTCGAGATTCATACTGATGCGATTTTCTATCACTTTTTAGCTACTGATTTTGAGATCATTAGAGTACTCATTCCAGATCTTAGTCCATTCCTAGAAAAAATGATAAACTTGAGTTCTACGTACACAAACCCAAGTACTAATGGATTTTTAAGAATTTCAAATTCCTGCGTAACTCACTTCTATGTTCTCAACCTTTGCGAAAATCTGAGTCTGACTAAGTTGACCCTAGACAGGAACTCGCCAGCCTACAGTAAAAGAAGACAAACACATTAGATAGTCAGAATAGATCAAATTTTGAATGGGTTAAAAACTGAAGTGTCCACCACAATTAGAGACAGATGGACCATGTTATATCGCATCAATAACAAAAAAAAATCAATTAGTTAGAGTTCTTACTTGGTGAACATCCTCTGCATGCCGGGTATAATTTATCGAAATCTCATAATTCAGTGCCTTACCTCAAGCCAAATTGATGTAGTTTCACTTCCTGTAAACAAGTATTGCCCAAGAAAAATGGTTTCTCCTTTCTTTACTGCCTGCACACAATCATATACCTGGTCAGTAACTACAACTGCCCTATCACCAACAGTAACTACAACTGCCCCTTTTAAGTCGACAGCATATATCAACCAAATATTACAGCTAATCACCATGAATCAACGATTCTGATATGAACCCAAAAGAAATCTTACTAAAATAAATCTTTTTAGAGGTCACTGGGAAGGAGCAGCAATCAACCTTAATATTGGTTGAGAAGACAATCTAGCTTGAACTTGTAACTTATTCAAAAAAGCTTAGTGAAAATCCCATTTATAACATCAACCACCTTGGACGTAATTAGCATCTAGACATAACCTCATATCCACAAAAAATAGAGAAAACCCATAAAAATATTTGACCTAAATTTTTTTTTGAATCAAATCAGATAAAGTGATGGAGAATGTTTTACCCGTAGATCTTTTAGAAATCCGAAGGTCTTCTTCTAATGCCAATGCTACAACAACAACAAGTAAAAAAAAAAATAATTAAAATCCTAACATAAAACAAATTATTAAACAAAAATTGTAACACCTAACATCACCTGATGTGTTCAACAACAAGAATGGAAGAATAAAATTGATCTATAGAAAAGGGTTTCGAAGATTTAACTGTGAACTATAATAGGGAAAAGCAATCACTTGCTAGGGTTTTGAAAGACCTTACTAAGTTTGTAATCGTCGTGATGGTGTTGAAAATCCAGATTCGGCGGTGATGGTGGTGATGGTGCAGTCGATGGAACCCTAGCTAGTTTTTATCCTAAGGCGGCTCAAATTGGAGAGACAAAGAGAGAGAAAAGCAAATGACGAAAATGAAGAGAAATTTTTTGTTAGGGTTTTGAAAACAAAAATGTTAACGGTGGATAAGCCACCTCATACGGATCATGGAAATTTTTTGATGGTCCAGATTGGAAGTTGGATGCTCATACGGATTGTGTGTTAGTTACCAAAGTGTGTTAGTTACAAGGTGGATAACGGATTTCGGATGTCGAAAGCAAAACGTAACGGATTTTGGAAATTAGGATTCATCCAAAATATTTGATTTTTTTTATAATTAGGGTTCTTAGTTTGTGATTTATTTTAGTGTTATGATTTAATGAATTGGGAAAGGAATTGGGATGTTGTTTAATTTCTTGTATAAATTAAGTTAAGCTTTACCTAATAACAAAAAATATTGTTTTCTTATTTGATATTAAATATATGATCATCCCAATTGAAAGGAATTGGGATGCAGAGCATGATGAGGAAGAGTTTAGGGTCAATGTTGCCACTCTTAAGTTTTTGGACACATGAGACATCCCATTTTGTTTGTCCGATAAGTTTAACGAGTTATGGGAAGAGGTTAATACGGATAATAAGGCGAACATCAATAAGTTTAGGGCACCGATTAAGATTCCGACTTAGGGGAAGAAACACTATGAGGAATATCATACGATGAAGAATGGGTTCAGGGCACCGATGATGATTCCGACTTAGAGAAAGAGGTTATGAAGGATAATATGCCGAACAACAATGGGTTGAGGGTATTGGTGAAGATTCTCACTCAGAGGAAGAGGTTACTACGGATAATAAGGCGAACATCGATAAGTTTAGGGCACCGATGAAGATTCCGACTCAGGGGTCGGTCCTAAATTACATACAATGATATTAACTAAAAAGGTTGAGGAATATAAACTTAGATTTGACCTATGGTTACCCCCTCCTTAAATTAACCATGAAATTGATAGGTAACCATATAATTAAACCCACTATGGTTACCCCTCCTTAAATTTGACCTACGTATTGGTCAAAGACATAAACGATGGGAAAAAAATAAAATTAAGTAAAATAGATTGAGAACTAATAAAATTGTGTGAGGCTAATGAATATTGAGTGAAATAATTGATAATAGGGTATAATTTGTGAGGTCGAGTGATATCGGGTATAATTGATAACTATAGAGTAAAATTTGGTGAGGTAAATGGACTCTCGGCATTCGTAATCAAATTCAAATCCATACCCATTCAGATAAGTTATATTGTGCTTCCAGACATGCTGAGCTCCACATATTCTTGTATAGTCAAATTGGATCGATTCCGTGAAAGATGGGATCTGTAAGTGGAAACACTATTATATTAATTGACTGACCTTTAATGACGTTTATGTGATGATTTAACTGTAAAATGTCAATAACGATTTGATTTCCAATTTTTTTTTCCAAGTTGACAAAATTCCATCGTTTTTGATCATCTAAATCTATAATTCAACAATTTCCAATACATAATTTATTAATTAAGTAGTAGAATAAGTCAGAATCTTTACCGGAACTCCAAAGATACCACTTCTTGTCATATTCTGATTAATGACCTTTTCCACTTAGTTGGAATCTTCATAGGAACTCCAAACCTACAGATGTTCGTTATATTATCATAAATGACCTCTTCTTCTAAGTCGAAATCTTCACCGGATCCCTAAACCTACCGATGCTCGTCATAATATCCTTAATGACCACTCACCCTAAGTCGAAATTTTCATTGAAACCCTAAATCTACTATCATTGGACTTAAAAACTTTGTCTAATCGAAAGTCAAAGACAATTCTCAATTATTTTTTTAATTTCTCTGGTTCATTCTCCACTCTCCAATTTTTTTTGCAATCTGTATGACCAACCGTATCCATTGTTCAAAATATCTATACAAAATGCGTACGTTTCACTTTACTCTCCATTTCCCAATTGACCTGATAGCAATATAAAGAATTACAAATAGTTCTGGTAAATAATAAAGACGGAGTTTGAAAGAATGAATGATAATTAAATGAGATCCAAACAATTTGAGTGAAATTGGATAATATTTAAAAATACACAAATGATAAAACTAAATGAGATCGAAACAATTTGAGTGAAATTGAGTAATATTGAAAAATAAAGAGCAAAATTGAACGAGACTGACTAATTTGAAGTGAAATTGAGTGAGACAAGTGAACACATTAAGCAAAATTTAGTGCACTTGTGTCACTCAATTTCACTTCAAATTAGTTAGTCTCGTTCAATTTGCTCTTTTTTTCTTCAATATTATTCAATTTCACTCAAAACGTTTTGATATCATTTAGTTTTATCATTTGTGTAATAACATGTTTAAATTTTGGGTAAATCGTCTTTATTGCTTTGAGGGGTTCACGAAGAACCCAAATTGGGCAAATTAAAGTTGAATTGTAATGAAATTAAAGGAATTTATGTTCAATTTAAACGTAGGATTAAGAAAACACACAAAAATTGAACTAATTCGAGTAAAAGTGGGGAAATGGACTTTGGATTTCAACTATTAGGTATAATTGACCGACAACAAGCGAAATTAAGTGAAATCGGTGGAAATTCGATTTGAGTTAAACTGGATAAATCGATTGAATCCTATAAAAATTGAGTAAGGTCGACCGACATTGGGTGAAATTGTCATGGAATTCACACAAGTTGAGTGAGACCGAGCGATATTAGATAAAATTAATATATCACGAGTCAAATTGACTAAGCTCGATAAATATTCGGTTAAAATGGTAGATATATAATATGAGAAATTGATAAGTATATCCATCAATACGAGGAATCACCACCGGATCTCTAAATATATCATTTTTTTTTTAATTTTTTGTAATTCGAAGGTTGATAAATAAACCGAATACATGAGTTCGATTTAACATGGCAATCATGACTTATTAGACCTATAAGCCTCCGCTCTTTAATGTTCACATAACGAGAAATGTTTGATGCATACCCGTCCGAAACCTTAATTTCCTTAAAGAGTCTACAAAATGAATCCTTCTCAGTGTTCGACATCACATATAAGGCGTTTGGCACCCTATACTTATCCCCTATTCTTGTCTAGTGGAAAGTCAATAACAATTATCGAATTCATTTCTTATTTTTCTGATTCATTCTTACATATTCAAAATCAGCATTTATGTATAATTGAAGGTCGATAAAAAATATCCTAAATCATTATAATTTTTATTATTCTTTGGATTTTTTTCTATTGAAGGTTGATAAATAAACCTAACACACGAGTTCGTTTTAACACAAGATTGATAGGTTACGGGTAAAATTGACTAAGATCGATGGACATTCGGTTAAAATGATGGATAACTGGAGAAACCGATGGAATCCAAAAAAAATTGAGTGATGTCGACCGATATTGGATAAGATTGACGGATAACAAACGAAATTACGCGAAGTTGATGGAAATTCGGTTTGAATTGATAGGTAACCATATAAACCCATGAAATGTATGAGAAATCTAGTGAGATCGAACGGTATTGGATAATTGATAAATAACAGGTGAATACGCTCAGGTGATTTACACAAGTCGATTGTAAAAAAAATTGTGCAAACTCGGGAATTATGTTTAACCGAAAGTCGATAAAAATTCTCGAATTTATTTCTCATTATTTAGATTCATCTTAATTATCATAAATTTTTCGTATTGATTCTAAAATATTACCAATAAATAGATTCTCAAAATAATAGTTGCAAATCAGAAGCATGAAATATCAAGAGACCTAGACTAAGCATAAACCATCAACTGAAATCATAACTACTTAATAAAAATCGTATATCAATTTTATTCAATGAAAATAATCATAAAAAAAATTGTAAAATTAATTTAATAAAAAGTTATCACTTTATTATTGGAAATATGACTTCCTCCATTTTTTCAGAGGTTTAATTCCTCAAGATGAAAATACTCTTAATAGATAAAAACATGAAAGAAAGGTATTTACCAAGAAGAATTATATATTTATTTTAGCAAAAAAAACACACACATATTCTTTTGTGCACTTGCCTTAATCCGTATGAAGTGCTCAAATCAAATCTCTACCGTCCAAAAAAAATCATAATCCGTATGACTTAGCCTTATCACCGTCCAAAACTTTTCATATAAGCTTATTTCTCTCACTTCACTTTGCTAAACCTAGTTTCATTTTTCCGCCTCCATCTCTTTTTCCGCTTCCATCTCTCCCGTTCTTCCTTTTCTTTCTGGTTCAACCTACTCTAAATGAGATACAAAGTCAGAGGTGGGTTTTGTTTTCACCTTCTAGTTTGATTCCGGTCTTGAGTTTTGTATCAGTATAATTACTAATCTGTGAATCTGTAATTGCAGGTCAGTGATAAGATGGATCCAAATGACCTAGTGAAGCTCATTTGAGATCTTGAACCCCCAGAACAAACCCGGAAGAATTACAGTTATTGTACGGATGGGAGCTGATAAAATGAGAGCCAAATTGCCTGATTTGATCATGGCAGTTCGCTCATTTGGAAAAGACAGTGACAAAAGTGGTACTTGAAGAGGAAGATTCTACCACAAAATCTCAGGTTTAAAGATTGAAGCCAATAAGTGTAAGGTTGGTCTTAATTTACTGGTTTTATGTATGTATTTGTAATTTTACAGTTTATTTGGTAGATCTGTACTAATTATTTGGTTGGGTTTGGTTTGATTTTAATCCTTGCTGTGGTAAGACCTCGAGGAACACAATCATAGCTTCAAAATTTGTACAAGGACACCAAGCAATCAAGTCGGATTTGTTTGACACGGTGAGAACTTTACCCTTTTGTTTCTTCAAATCTAGTATATGAGTTTGGTTGTATATTCTTTTTTGGTTTTCATGTTATTCATTCATGGGTTTGAATATAATTTGAATAAAACCTAGAAGTGTTAGTTTGAAAGGAGTTCTTGACAGAAATTTAAAGTCTATGTTGTCTTCTGTGTGGCGGTGTTTTTAATTTCAGTTAAGTTAGATGTAATTGTTTTTTTTGTTTCTCTCAGCTGTGTATGCCTCTCGCAGCCTCACTATGAGTTTTTCTTTATCGATAAACACACTAGAAGAACCTAAAATGATTTGTTATTGCTTTATGTGTATTGAACATTGAATGGGGAAAGGAAAATGAACTAAAGGTTTAACTTTGATTGATCTTATATTGATTACTTCTTTCAGGATGTGAAATCTCCACATGATGCTTCAAATGTACCCGTGGAATCATATATTCTTCAATTCGCCCCTTGTATCCGTTCAGGTAGTTTTGCTGATATTGGCCCTCGTAGATTCATGGAAGATGAGCATATAAGGATTGATAATCTATCTTCATGCTTGGGTTCTGCTGTTAGGTGTCCATCACCTAGTGCCTTTTATGGGGTAAGTGTGGTGACTTTATTATAGTATGCAGTACATGTTAAACAAACTAGTCATTTATATGATTTCTCATGTTTCTCGTTTATATACTGGGTTGTCAATATATTAGGTGTTTGATGGTCATGCAGGTCCTGATGCTGCTGCTTAAATCAAGAAAAATGCAGTGAGGTTCTTTTTCGAAGGTGCTGATTTCTCACGGACATCTGAAAGTAGTGATGTTGCTTTAGATGAGGTTGCGGATTCCTTCCGTAATGCATTTCTTCTAGATGACGTTGCATTGGCTGATGACTGCACTGTCAGCAGTTCTTCTGGGACAACAGCTCTTACTGGATGATGATTGCACTGTCAGCAGTTCTTCTGTGACAACAGCTCTTACTGCTGTGATACTTGGAAGGTATTTATTACACTTGCGATAGTCTGCTTCTTGCTGCATAAAACTTCCATCGAGCATATAACTTTCAGCAGTTAAGGAAGCTGTTCAAGCTGGTTTTGTATCAGGCTTAGGAAAAAAACTCAGCTCTATCTTAGATACATATCTTTCTGAGTAAGGCCATATCTGTTTTTGAAGTAGTGTTCTTCATCTTTTGCTTTTAAGATTATGGAGATTGTACATATTTTTTAAAGAAATGATTAGATTGTATTTTTTTCCTTTTCTGTAAAGAGTGTAATTTTTTTAAGAAATGATATAAATTGAGTTATGTGATACAATAAAATTTAATTTTGTTTTTAATTTGGTTCATAATTTGTTCGATATTAATTATAATTATAATTTGGGATTATCTAAATCAGAATAGTGAAGTAATTGGTTTAGCGAGCACAAAAATTTGGCAGCTTAAAAATTTAAGCAATCAACTTTAGGCCATCTTAAAAATTCAAGCACAAAAATTTGGCACCTTAAAAACTTAAGCAACAAATTTTAGGCCAGCATAAAAGCTTAAGCAACCAAATCGCTTTTAGCGAGCAAAATTATTTGGTCGCTTAAAACCTTAACCAAGCAACTTCAGGTTAAGTTGTTCCATGTATATTCCAACTAGGTAATTTAATAGCTCGTAAGTCACAAATCGTTTTTAGAGAGTAAAAAATTTTGTAGCTTAAAATCTTAAGCAACCAACTTCAGACCAATCAGAATCAGAAATCGCTTTTAGCGGGCAAAACAATTTGATCACTTAAAACCTTAACCAAGCAAAATTAGGTCGAGTTGTTCCATGTATCTACCAACTAGGTATTTTACTTGCTTTAGAATGGTTGGTCTATTTGAAGCGATTGGTTTTTTACTTGCTATATTGGTTGGTCTAGATGTTAAGCGATCACAATTTTACTTGCTCAATGGTGGTTGGTCTAGATCTTAAGCAATGAGAAGGGTACTCGCTTTAGGTAAGTTGGTTTATTACTAGAGCGATTGCATGGTCGCTCAAGGCTTTGACATACATGGCTTTGGGCAACCAACAGAGCGAGTACCACTTTTAGTCGCTATAACGGTTATAGCGACTTAAAAGGGACTTTAAGCGACTTAAAACGACTTGTCGCTTAAACCCGTTTTTCTTGTAGTGTACCTTAAACCATAAAAAATTGCAAACATATATTGTATATTTGGATTGTTCTCCATATGATTCATTTTAGATAGTGCATAGTGGGCAGATTCTCAAATAGTGGGCTCTTGCTAGATTTCTATGTATACGTATTATTCAACAACCGAGAGTGACAACCAAAGTCAATCTCTCCGCTTCCAAAAAGGTAGAAGATCATATGAAGAATGGCAGAAAGGAAGATCATTCCATTATTGGTCCTGCAGCAAATCATTCCAAGAAGGTAGAAGATCAGATGTAGAGTACCTAAAGCTATTGATAGAATCTGTATCCTCAATTCTCTCGCGGAATGTGAGATAAATATATAGTTTTCGTACTTCTGATACAGGGATAAAGACAAACTTGTAGAATCAATGGTATTTCTGATACGGGACAGAAATAAATTTACAATTTCCGCCTTCTCAAAATTCCACCATCTACAGTCTTCAACATCATTCTCATCCAAAACATCCTGCTCAGCAGCAACATAGACAACACCAGCAACATCCACACAATATGCTTGCTCTGCATTACCTGCATTTGCAGCAGAAGGAGTAGTAATTGGAATATCAGTGGGAACTCGTGTAGAAGGAGCTACGACATTAGCATATCCAGGGGAAATGGCAAAAAAAAATTAACATTCTCTTCATTCCGGGAATGATCCTGAAATCCAATTGCTGCATCCCCTCTCACATATCGACAACCCTGATTTGCATTCCCTCCATCAACCACAATTGTAAATTCTGCAACTCAGAACCAGTTTCTTAGTGTACCCACGAAGAAAAAAAGTTGATCAGGATCAATAGTACTACTGTTTTGTCTTGTTTCCCCAACCTCCCTCCGCTGAAACCCGTACTCAAAATAATAGGTTGGAATCTTTTATCTCCTTTTGTTCCCTTCTTTTTTTATCTTCCCATTACCCTTCTCTTTTCTTGTAGGTCTGCGAGTGGACCGGGAGAAGAAGTACCCTTTTCTACCAATTATCATCAGAATCATCATCCAAAGCATTGATGTGTGGAACAATCAAAAAGGTATGTGCTTCTTCTATAATCTCTACTTCAGAATCATATTCATGGAAATATCGACGAAAGAAACTATCCATTACCTCCTCATATGTCTCTTCAACATCCACTTCAGGATTGGGATATAAAAACTAGACTCTTCCAATATCTACTGCTAGATCTTAGATAAGGTTGAACCTTCGATACTGCATTAAACTGTTAGTAATAGTTGTGTAGTAGAAATCTTGTTCAGTTGTTTGGTTAAGTTTAATTTGTTTCTGAACGTATTATATAGGTTTAATTTGTTTTTTGATTATTTGCCATATTTGCTTAAAATGGTATCTGTTTGTCTTATTTATTGTACAGTATGCAAGCATAAACCTTTTTTTAAGTACTTTCATATGTTCTTTTTCTTTCTCTGGTGCAATCCTTGATATTCATTTTTCATTATATGATTGTATTTCGTCGTATCAAGTGTTCTACTTCGGATTATAGGCTCAGAAGATCAGTCTGAAAAAACATATGGCCATGGCAATGATATTATCGGTGTTACATCTTGTTAGTTTCCTGCTCCTGTTAGGTTCTAGTAATGGTCTGGTACTTTGTTATTCACTACATTCAGGTTATTCATTACATTTGAGAGTATATTACACTCTACAAAATATATTAACTCCTTCAATTTTTCGATCGTGTTCGCAGGAGTGTATGCAAATGATATTATCGGTGAGCAACAAAATAAAAGCCAGAGGGCTTGGAGCCCACAAAAGCTACAGTAGTTGAGGCTAGCTGAATGGTCTCGATGAAACTCTGCATTTTGGATGTTGATTTAATTTTTTGTCGTCTTGTTTCCACGAAATAGGGCATTTCTTTACTTTCCGATTCATTTAAGCTTGGACCTGTAACATAACATGTAATTCTAAACTACCTAAATATACATACATCTGTAAAATCCAACATTGGAGTATAAAAGTAAAAACATAACAGTTCTTGAACTATTTGTGATAATCTCTTTTTTGAGTAATGTTTTTGTACAAGAATCTATGTGCAAACTGTTGTAATTCTTGAAAAATATTGAACAAATAGCTTTTTGGATGTTGGAAGGGTAATTTTCCAAGAGAAGGCAAAGATACGGCATAATTTGGTTTTAATTTTGAAATTATTGAACTGAGTGTTAAAAGTTTCAGATTTTGACTGAAATGATATGGGTTGTGGGATTTGTAAAAAAGTTTGGCTTTAATTATAGTCAATTTAGTTGACTCATGTTAAAAAAAAAATCAATTTGTGCATCCAAACATTTGCTCATAGTGAATCAAAATATTGATTTAAACGAGTTTTCATGTATCCATAAACAAATCCTAATAAGATTGTTGGATCAATACCAAGATCTCAAATATCTACTTCAAAAACTGACTTCTCTTTTGAAATGGCGGTGGCGGCTTAAACTTAGTTGTTGGGAGAGGTTTTACCAAGTAATTCATTTTTTGGTTGCTACGAGTATGTGCCTCAAAGTAAAGAGCTACACGAGCACTTATCTAGATCTATATAGATTACTTGAAAAAAGGATCTAACGATCAAACACATCTGGCCATGGCTAAAAATTAGTTGACACAGCTTTAAAGCAGCCCAACTATTTGGCAGTTGCAAGTTTTGTATCTTAAACCCTTAAAGCGACTAAAATATTGGGCTCTTGCTAACATTTAGAGCAACCAATTAATTTTCTGTTGCTACGTGTATGTGCCTCAAAGTAAAGAGTTACATGATCACTTTTCTAGATGCTATATAAATTACTTGAAAAAAGGATCTAGCGATCAAACACATCTGGCCATGGCTAAAAATTAGTTGACACAGTTTTAAAGCAGCCCAACTATTTGGCAGTTGCAAGTTTTTTAGCTTAAACTCTTAAAGTGACTAAGATATTGGGCTCTTGCTAACATTTAGAGCAACCAATTTATTTTGTTGTTGCTCCGAGTCTGTGCCTCAAAGTAAATAACTACATGATCACTTTTTTAGCTGCTATAAATAACTTGAACAAAGGATCTAGCGATTAAAGATATTTTTTCGTGGCTAAATAAAAGTGGAAAGAGGTTTATAGCCGCCAAAATTTCTGGCAGTTGCAACTTTGGATGCTTGAACTCTTAAAGCGACTAAAATTCTGAGCTCTTTCTAAGATTTCGGTCGCTTAAACCCGTTTTTCTTGTAGTGATTACAAAAAGGATTTTATCTTGAAAAGTTTTAGAAAACACACTTATCAACCAACGAAACAAAAGATTGATAATGCAATACTAATTGTACTATAGATAACCTATAACATTCATGTTGTCTCTCATAAAAGCAGTTGTCACTTGATAATAAATATATACCAACATTATTGTATATGTTTGAATGCAATCACTTAATAATAAATGAGAAAGTAGTGGTATGTGTTGAAATTTTCCATTTCGTATATAATATCCCTAGTACAGTTTTAACCAAATACGTTTATTAAAACGACATAATATTTTTTACTATTTGATGCAATCATTTTAATCCCAAACATCCTGTGATTAAAATGTCTACCCAACAACTTAAAAGAATCTCGTGAGATACATCGTGAATTGAAAATTTAATGTAACATCGTTGACATTCACCATATGCTTAATCAAATTAACAAAGCAGTAATGTACGTTAACTAAAATAGGACATAAAAACAACCATAAAATTCAATGTAGAAAATGCCATGCTATTACCTTTAATCCCTGTTGATTTCTACTAGTCATATAATTTGAGACCAAATTTATATTATTTTTATTGCATACGACTTCCGATTCTCTTTCTTCGGACTTATATACCATATGACCTTCTTTACACATTTTTATCCTCTCTCGATCCCAAATTTTATCAATGTTAGCATTGTACTTTTGCTATATACATTCTTTAAATGCTAACATGCTATGTTCATGTCATGTTTTTACTTTTTGTTGATCTTCATAGTAATATTTCCCAAACTCTTCTATCTGCTCTTCAGATCCATTATCTGAGAAATATTCTGATTATCATGCTCTCTACTTACTTGTTTTCCCAGAAATGAAATCACTTATCCGTCTATTTCTTTCAAATATTATTTTCTTCAGAACATTACTTGAAAAATATAAGGTGTCTATCTTTTTAATGCTGCAAAGATATTTATTTAGTTCATTTGCATTAAACCCTTTGTATGACTCTGAATCTTCCTTGTAAATTATCCTAAGCAAATAACATTCAAGCATTCTACTATCACGTGACAAAAAAGGAGTTATAGATTTTTTTTTCCATCAGTGTCCTTCAATGTTAAAATTTGAATGAACGTGATATCATTCCAGTCTTTGTCTAGTTTTTGGTATTGTTTAAACTTTGTCAATTCGTATTCTCGTTCCATTATATTATTGCATAAAAGTATGGCCATATTGTAATAACCCTTAATCCATTCTTCTTGAGATGTGTGAAGAAGCAACTGATTATGTTATGCAGACCGAAACACCTCCTGGTGATACCGGTCCTCCTGTATATAGCGTTTTAATCCATCTTTGTCATCAGAATTCCGTGGTTCTCTATTAAGGATCCAAGGGCGTCGTGTATATGGTTTCTTCTGATGTGTTGTATCTATCAATTATTGTTTAACATCGTTCTCTTCTTCATCCTTTATGACCTTTTGATCCCGTACACAGTCTTTGACTTTGATATCACCCTACTCCCTTTTCAGTTTTCCAAAACCATATTTTTTGCTATCCTCAAACCAAGAGAAGTTAATCTGAACACGTAAACTATGTTTTTCTTTGGGTTTATATAGGATAAAACCTTGTTGTTGTGTTGATTTATATAGATTATTTCTTACAGCAACCTATGGATTGTATGCCTGAGTATGCATGGAATTCTCACCGAATTTTAGAAATTATCTAGTTTTAGGAAACATTGTGGAGTGTTTGATATGTTTTCGTTTTTATAGGTAATTTTTGATGTAGTATGTTCAATTGGGCTTAACTTATTTTTGGAAATCATATATGAGCTCCAACTTAATATTATGAATCATTGCATAGATTTAGTTGTCTTTTATGCGTAATGTAGTGTAGGAATTGATGTAATTTGAATCATAAACATTATGCGTACAACATTTTGAAACCAACTAAGGTGTCAAAATTGGAAATGAAACCTCTTGTTTTAACATCAAACTATAAAATACCTAGCACTAAATAAACATATGAGAACTCTAATCCAGCATGGAGAAAATAATCTAGGAAAAAAAAAACAAAAACAAAAACAAAAAAAAGATATAATCCTGGTAGAAAAAAAATCGATGGATTGTATTCATACTCGATGCACAACTTTTACCGGGAATTGTCTTCGATAAAAAATAAGGGGAAAATGTTAGGTGGGTCTATGAAAATAATATTCTTGGAATGCTCTTAGTCAAACGTTCATCCTCCTCCAATGGCGTCATCACCTAGAGCATATTTTCATGTAGCTGTGTGACCCGAAGTATAACACCCTTGAGGATCCCACTACCGATGTAAATGTTTTGAAGTAGTACAACGGACATTCCCACCCTGGCTTCAAGAATCTCGTCTGGTGTAAATTCAAAAGTGTTGGGATAGCTTCCACCATGTACCTGATCAATCACACCGGTGGTTACATCGGGTATTTTTGTTCTACAATATCCTTGGAAAAATATATATTCTCTCATGTGTCCACAAAAAAAACATATACATTATCTCAAAGAATACAACATAGGTAGGTCAAATTTCCACATATGTAAAAATTATATGTAATTATAAATACAGGCAGCCAGAAAACTTATTTTTTTCTATCGCATATTTTAAGCCATATAAGGAGCTGCAACACAATCTTGCAGCTCCGGTTTTACACATAGTTATGATAGTCTTGTATAGGAATTCATTGATGTTAATTACATACTATATTATACAAATCTATTTTATATAGTTCTTACGTAGAGATTAAAGAAAAAAAAAGATGATTGTACCTTAAAAAACATGCTATAACCTTCGAAAGCGTGGTTGATGTATGTTATACATAGGTGATATTGCATTCTATATATAGGTTTTAGGGAACTTGGCCAAGGGGTTCAGTATTTCCATACAATTAGAACTGCAATAATTCATCCACGTAGGAATTTGGTATTCTAAGATACTCAAATTATGTTTTTTTTCCAAGCCAAGATAACAACCTTAACATAAATTCTTAAAACTGGAATTGGTATTTCTGCTATCTTAGGAAACAACTACTTTGTATAGTTCTGTGAGTACCTAACTCACAAACCATAAATAGTAGAACCAAATTGTGTTAGAAAGAAGCATGGTTAAGGAGATCAGTGTTTCCATATAATTCAAATTGTGGTAGTTTTCGAAATAAGGAAATCTCCAGGAGTAAAATAACCAAATTTATAGTAGCTTTCCTAAATCCAACCAAACTCAATTATGTTATTTATTACTAACCGACTACTTAAAATAATATACATATATCCAAAATTGTATTAGTTTTACGAATAAAGAAATCAGTGTCCCAAAATAATTAAACTTGTATCAATTTTCCTATATAAAACTTAATTGAGACATGTTGTTTGTTTTTAGTCGAAATTTATAGTTGTTTACTCAAGTTAATCTGGGACAGTAGTTAATTGGTAGCCCATTGTTAACTACTACCATCACCCATTCCATGACTTTTACCCGACCTTTTTTTTTAATATCAAGTCCATAGTCGTGGGAACCCCATCGGAAGCTCTTTGATATGATAAAGCCAGAGAAATCATATGTTTGTTGGACTAAGAAAGTTTTACAATTCTGGGAAATGCTTTGATATTTCAATCATGTATTAAAATGGATTCTCAAACTGATGCGTTAACCGAAACATGTTGTTTATTTTTAGCCGACATCTAGTCTGAATGTCTGACCGTTTCAGAAAAGTGGTAAAAATGTGTTCGTTCGCTGATACCTAATTCTGAATTAAACTAGCAAATAAGTAAAATATTTTAACAACATTGGGAAGAACTGGAACTCAGGATTCCACCAAAATCACTTCTAATTGATTTCTACAATGATTCTTTAACAATTATAAATCTTTTACTGACTCTGTTTCTTAGCCAAAAGTAGATTTCTAAAACATTAACTGTAAATCACAAGCATGGTGCATCAAAATCTCTTAAGTCCCAGCATACACAATCAAACAAAATCTCAACAAATTGAGAAAAATCATAAATCAATTAAAAATCAATGCAAAAGTTATTATGAATCAAAAATAGTTATCATTCATTCATGAAATATGGCTTCCTCCATTGTCCCAGTGGTTGGGTTAAGCTCATCTTGCTCAAAACACTCTCAAAAGATTGGTATATGGCTCGAAAAGTGTTTGAAGAAAAAATAATAACACAGATGGTTCGTAATGGTGTAACTGCGTTGCAGACCACCGTTTTCACTGTTACAGAAGAGAAGAGTTTCCGCTGAAGATAAACATTGCAGATACTAAGATATCCGTTTTAGATGGGTTGAAGAAACCGTTGCAGCTGAAGATAAATATTGCAAATCTCAAGATAAACGTTGTAAAATGGTTGAAGAATCTGTTGCGCTTTCTCCGTTCTTCGTGTTCTTTAGCAGCAACAGAACACTTTTTCCTGTGACGATTTTCTTCTTCTTTTGTTAGCCTCCTGAGCTTGACCCAAACTTTCTCAATCCTCAATATCCCTTTAATTGACTTAAACAACCCCTTTTCTACACCACAGGATCAAGGAATCTCTAAGAGAATTCCTTCCCTTGATTTCCCAGTGGAGCCTCCCTCCTTTCTGTTTTCTTCGATCTTCCTTGTTATTTATAGGTTTATCAAACCCTAATTACTTCTCCTAAGTCAATTGGAACTAAATATTCGATCCAAATTCAACTTTATCTCTAGTTTTTCTCAATCCCATAAGAAATCAGTTTCTGACCATGATATGGATTTCTCACCATTTTTTACAGTATGAAACACTCATAAATACGTGTTTCAATATATTTTGATTAGTTCTTCCTTTTGATATGTCGAAAACCTCTTTTTAATCTCTTAAACTTCGGTCCAACTCAACTCAGATACACTCTTCGCACAAGAAAAAAGTCCCGCTATTTTCGTTTTCAAATCAATAGAGAAAGGGTGCCCTTAACCAAGAGTGGGGTGCCTTTATCAACTAGCTTGGGTGTCATTAGTAATTTCTGGGTGCCTTTATCACCTTGAGATCCAATTTTTCCACAAATTTTTATTTCTCAAAAACACCTACAAGCACATAAAATAACACAATAAGTATAAAATCGAGCACTAATAATACATAGAATTAGGAACAAATTAGACACAAAAATGTGTCTATCAAATACCCCCAAACTTATTATTTGCTAGTCCTCGAGCAAATCCAATCTAAAAATAAAATAACAACCCTAACTCACTTTCGCAGGCATCACGATTGCACTTAGCGTGTGCAACAAGCCTTTAAACCCATAGGTGTCCCTATCGGACGAGTTTTAGTCTCGTGAGGGTTTACAAGAGGTATACCCACAAAACCTTCTACTCCAAACCCTAGCTACTTGTGAACAATTGAGGGTAAACACTAAACAAGCTATTTAGTTGGCATACTAAATTCTTTGGCTATGGGAATCATTACCCTATATGAGTCCAATCGTTAAATACGAGTTTGCACTCAACATACTAAAATTCATATATAAGAAAACAAAACTCTAATTAGATAGTCGTTCAACCATCATACTCAGAATATATCAAAGTTCAATCATATGAAAAGATTTATAAGATGGATATGGAGATGATGAAGTTTGCGCATGTTGACTAAGATGAACGGTGTTTCCCATATCTGTCAGAAGGTCAGTGTCAGGATGAATCCTAATGGATTGAGATATGCTCCCACTGGTCTTACTCCTTATATTAATATCAACTCAGCTGGTATATACAAGGGTCCCAATGATCGATTTATTGAAAATAAAAAAATTACTTGATATTTTATTAAATGCACTGACAACATGATTGGATCATTTGAATCCAAGCGCATGCTCCTTATCAACATCTTACATGATAGTTCACATGGATCCTGCGTTCCATGCTTGCTTAGGCGACGAACACACACATATTGCTATCAAAGTGTCAATACCCGATTTTTTTTTTGTTGAATCATAGTCTAAATAATCTCAAACACTCTACTCTATTCTGGCAGCGATAATAATTCGATATTGGTGCCCCACCAAATCACTTAGAGAAACACAAAAAAAATTCAAAAATAAAAACAGAAGGTGGTATGATCGAGATAGACTCCGAGATATGGTGACGACTATCATGTTATTTCTAACACCTGAGCTAGGCATCCTTTTATGAATATACCATTTAGCTGGGCATACCAATTCCTATAGACAAAGAGCTAAGTTTCCATCTACCTAGAATGGTTAGTGTCATCCTGAATTGTTCACAAGTTTCTAGACTTTGGAGTTTTATATTTCAACTTAAAAGTTCCCCCCTTACCCCCAAACTTAAATTCAACATTGTCCTCAATGTTCTAAAGATGAATGATTAAAAGCATGAACAAGGGGAAACTGTTACCAATCGAAGGAAATGAGTTAAGGTAAGATATTACCGTGTCGCATGAGCATGGGTTACCTCCCAAGAAGTGCTAAGTTCAAATTTTTCAGCCAGACTAAGAAAGGACTAGTCACCTCATAAAATTATATAGCAATATCCGGAACAACTGTGGGTCATCTGAATCAAATAGTGCTATCCAAAATAGAAGGAAACTGCAATAGGCCAAGACAATGAACAAACCGAGCACAACCTTATCCATATCTAGTGTCTTGTTTATGACAACTACATCTAGTTGTGGTTCAGGTTCAGGCTCTATAAAAGGGTCTAGATAAAATATTTTCATGGGATGGATTTCCTGATAGGAAGGATCAAAAGAATCAGGTTGTAGAGTCTCGAAAAACTCAACCAAGAACTTAGAAGCACATAATAGTAACCTGAATAATTGTGGATCCTCAAATCCAATCATATTTGACCCACATAGTTGACTACTATGAAAATGGTGGTCATTCTTAAGAAAATGTGTCGATTCTACTCTCCTAAAGTAATTAGGCTTAGTCTCAAAACTTAATAACTGACACATTTGAAATTCAAACGTTCCCACAATTGGAAGAAATTTTTTTGGTGGGAAAACAAAGTAAATCTTGCTATTATCGCCTGGGTAGACCACATCAACCATAAGATGGGTCTCTAACAAATGAACTTCTTGCTGGACATCACCAGGCTCAGGAAATATAGTTTGAAGATGATCTTGTAAAATGGTAGAGGTGCATATGTCAAGTCCCAAGTTAGGGACTTTAAGCAGGGATACTTGACAATCACAAGAATCATCGGTACCCCCAAACTTAGGGTGGACGTTACTCTCAGATGGACTAAAAACTATTGGTTGGATTCTAGGGTCCTTAAAGTCAGAACTACACTTTGCTTCCTCTATAGAAGGAAATAAAGTAGACTTGTAAACTGGTAGAAGTTCAAACTTAGCTTTCCATATATTATAAGTGTCCATCAAAGGTGCAAAATCTAACAAAGTATTTACCTCATTAATAACACCATCATCGTCAACATCAAACCCAAAGTGGGCTAGGCATTTCTCTAATGGATCTTCTAACAAAGTGTTTGGCAAAGATTCTGAACTGAAGTGCTAGTTATGTTCACTTCTTCTAAATCATAGATCTTACAAGGAGGTTGTCTACTCATACTAAATAGATTCAGTTCAATAGTCATGTTACCAAAAGAAAAATTAATTATTATATTTCCATAATTGATGACGACATTATATATAGCTTAAAAGGGACGACCTAAGATCACTGGTATTTGAGCCTCTAGGACCTGAAAACATTGGGTGTCTAGGACAACAAAATCCACTGGGGAAACTATTCGATCAACCTGAATCAAATCATCCTCTATGATATTAAGATTCTTTATGAGTCTATCATCTTCGTCAGATACTATTGTCTTCGAATCGTTAGACTCTAAATCACTAGTCTCAGGACAAACCCGTTCCTCTAAACTATTATCGGCTTCAAAACAAGAAAATTCTACATTAAAACTATTTGGATTTGAACCAAAAATAACAATATCATCATGACACACAATTGGAGTGACAATTTCATGATCACTCTGCCTGTATATTTCAAGTTCTTCACGAATAATATCCTCATCATCATAATAATATGAAGATGTTTGAAACTCGTCTAAATAAGTAGTGTTACCAATTCTATCCCCGTCCTCTTGACTAGGTGAATAATTATCAAGAGTAGCACTATATTGGCAATTAAGATCATTTTGAGCAATATGATTCTTTGCAAGACTTTCATTCACACTTAATATGAACTTATTTGTATTCTCAGTCAACTTCTTATGGGAATTCTCTAGAGAAATAAATGGATCATACGGAGTACTAGATCGCAACTGCTCGTGTGATTCTTCTAGATAAAGAGTTGGACTACTATTTTTTCCTCTCACACTTAATTCAAACCTATGTGTCATATCAGATAACTTATTGAGTAATTCTTCTAGAGGCATAATAGGTTCATGATTTCTTTAGGGCATCCCTCCAAGAAAAAGAACTCAAGTTTCGCTCATTTTCATGTTCATATGACGGGTGTGTATATGAATAGTAATTGGGATCACCCTGGTATGAGCAATAACCTCCAAAAGGTTGATGGTGTTCCCAACTACTATCCACACTATATTGATAGTACGGATAATGTCCATTTTGAAATTCAGTCGGATACTCATTGTATTGGTCCTCATAATACCAGTTCGACATTTTCTAACAAAAACTTCCTAATATATTTACAAAAATAAACTCTAATAATAAATTCTACTGAAAGGGGGTTCTAAACATACACAAACAAGGCCGACTTAACCAAATCAAACCTACTGAATCTAGCAAACAAAAAGCATGATGGCTCCACTTAGATTGTTTCTAGACCAGCTTCTATTCTTCCAAAAGGAAACTAGTTACAGTTTTAGCAAATATCTTAGAACGATTCGAATTAGATTAAGTCGAACAGAAACATGATAAGTTCTAAGCGGCTTTGATAACCCTGCCTCTTTGGCAACGTTTCCTTGGGTTACAAGGCGGCTCGAATCTACTTAAAATAATCTTCCTAAACTTTGAGTTAGGATAACAGAGTAACCAATACAGTTTTTTTGAATGACTTTCTTATAAGCTCGTTACCCTATCAGTCTCTTTCTAGTTACCCTATCGGTCTCTTTCTAGTCAAATTTTAAGGATTAGGTTCGCGTTTGGTAACGTGTTCCTAAATTGGGCAAGAAGGAAACAATTATGAAATCCGAGTCCTTATCTTGTATGGCCAGTTCTTGCCTTTTACTAGAAAAGTAAATCCGTATTCAGGTCCTCAACATGTATGCACACGAAAGAGTCCAGAAAACCCACTGGCGGAGGATTCATGGGTGGTTAGAGTCTTACCTCCCGTTCCATACGGGCGATGAACCGTTGAAGTCGACTCTGGCACCGACTCCTATGTCAGAGTACGAACCCGAAGGGAAGAGATAATATCGTAATTATCATCCTTCCCTGTGTAGTTAATATTTAATTACCTTTCCGTAGGGTTTAAAAATAATAAATTCCAAAATTCCAAAAAAAAAAGAAAAATATCTTAAATAATTAGAAAAATAATAAAAGATTTTCTTATACAATTTTCTAAAAATAAATAAAACCCTAAAAATTAATTAAAATTAAAATTAAGTAAAATAAAATAAAATAGAATAAATTTGTCTTCTTTTGTCGTTCTTTGGATTTATTTTTGACTCCAAGTCTTTAATCAATCAATATAATTTTTGGCTCCAATTTCCTTTTGATCCAAAACCTGTAATACAAAGAAAAATACCCGAAAACGTAAAATAGAACAAATAAAAATAAAAATCTAATTAAACTAACTAACCTAAAAGAAAGAACTAAAAGAAAATCTAACACAAGTCCCCAGCAGCGGCGCTAAAAACTTGATCGTTTCAGAAAAGTGGTAAAAATGTGTTCGTTCTATGATACTTGTGAAAATTCGTTTGAGACCTAATTATGAATTAAACTAGAAAATAAGTAAGAGATTTTTACAATATTGGGAAGAACTGGAACTTAGGATTCCACCAAAATCACTTCTGATTGATTTCTACAATGATTTTTTAACATATAGCTCTTTTATTGACTCTGTTTCTTTGCCAATAATAGATTTCTAAAACATTAAATGTAAATCACAAACATGGCGCATCAAAAGCTCTCAAGTTCCAACATACACCATCAAACAAAATTACAACTAATTAAGAAAAATCATAAATCAATTAAAAATCAATGCAAAAGTCATTAAAAATCAAAAATAGTTACCATTCATTCATAAAATATGGGTTCCTCCATGGTCCCAGTGGTTGGGTTTAGCTCATCTTACTCAAAACACTCTCAAAAGATTGGTACATGGCTCAAAAAGTGTTTAAAAGATGAAAAAATTAATAGCACAGATGGTTCGCAATGGTGTAACTGCGTTGCAGACCACTGTTTTCACTGTTACAAAAGAGAATTATTTTCGCTGAAGATAAACGTTGCAGAAGCTAAGATATCCGTTGCAGCTGAAGATAAACGTTGTAAAGCTCAAGATAAACATTACAAAATGGTTGAAGAAACTGTTGCCTTTTCTTTATTCTTCTTGTTCTTCAGCAGTAGCAGAACACTTTTTCCTGTGATGATTTTTTTCTCCTTATGTTGGCCTCCTGAGCTTGACCCAACCTCTCTCAATCCTTCGTATCCCTTTAATTGACTTAAACAACCCCTTTTCTACACCACAGGATTAAGGAATCTCTAAGAGAATTCCATCCCTTGATTTACCGGCCGAGCCTCCCTCCTCTCTCTTTTCTTCGATTTCCCTTGTTATTTATAGGTTTATCAAACCCTAATTACTTCTCCTAAGTCGATTGGAACTAAATATTCGATCCAAATCCAACTCTATCTCGAGTTTTTCTCAATCCCATAAGAAATCAGTTTCCGACCAGGATATGGATTTCTCACCATTTTTTACGGTACGAAACATTCATAATGACGTGTTTTAACATATTTTGATTAGTTCTTCCTTTTGATATGTCGAAAACCTCTTTTTAATCTCTTAAACTTCGGTCCAACTCAACTCAGATACACTCTTCGCACAAGAAAAAAGTTCCCGCCATTTTTGTTTTCAAATCAATAGAGAAAGGGTTGCCTTAACCAAGAGTGGGGTTCATTTATCAACTAGCTTGGGTGCCGTTAGTAATTTCTGGGTGCCTTTATCACTGTTAGAGCCAATTTTTCCACAAATGTTTATTTCTCAAAAACACCTATAAACACATAAAATAACACAATAAGTAAAAAACCAAGCACTAATAATACAGAGAATTAGGAACAAATTAAACACAAAAATATGTCTATCAATATCTCACCATGTCGTTTTGAAACATTAATGTACCTTTGATTTTCATATTCTGTAATTTGAAAAAAAACAACAACAGAAGTTACTTACCCGATTTTTAACTTACGTAAAAGCAGAGGTTCCAGGAGGTATTAATTAGATGCTAACACATGACATGAACTAATACGATTAAAGGTTTCAAAGGTTACTCAATACCATACATGTTAGAGTTGATTATAAAACTCTCAAAAGATACACAATTAAAACATCTCTAATAACATTTATTGACCTGGACTCCTTCTAAAAAGCAAAACTTCAAAATTTAGCAAATACAGGTACCCTAAGAAAGCTAAAAAGTAAATTCTGGTCAACCAAGTTCTGATTATAAAGCTAGCTAACTTTGTAGAAATTTTTGTAGTGCCATGTGATTCTGATATCCTTTTTCTTGAGAGACGATTCGATTTATAGGTAGTGAATTCTCTGTAGCGCATTGAAGCACCACGGTCTGTGTGTACCCATTTAGTAGTGCATTTTTTTATAACAGTGATCTCCAGTTGGGATGGCACTCTGTGTTTTTTGGAAATACCAATGTACATTGGATTTTCATCCCCTGAAAAAGCATCAGATGTGAAGTAGAATCCAGCATTATGTAAGCTTTGTGACTTGCTTTCGTCCATATGCATCCCAAAAAAAACTTTCACAGGAAATTGATATCTTGCAACCGGTACCACATCCTTTGAAATCATTATTTTTCATCATATTACTGCTATACCCCGGCAGCAATACCGGTGAGCACCTCTGTAATAATCTCCTGGTCCCTTAGCCGTGTTATAATTAATCTCGTACCCTTTACAATGCCCTCCTTTTTATTGAAATCTCTCAAAAGGATAATCGAGAGACCAAATATTAATTTCAAAGAATGGTTGGCATATACGTATTTTCAATTTTGTTTAGAAATTCCATTGGATACAACCGTTCATCCTCATCATAATTTTGTGAAGAAAAAAATATATACTCATTGCTCAGGTACATGCGTTCTTCTCCCTGGAAAAGGGACACCATGCCTATTTATCTCAAGTACTTGATCACAATGAAGAGCTAAAATTCAAGTTTGCGCAAGATACCGTTTCCTAGACCTACTTCGTAAGAGATCTTCGGACGATATAACAACTATTGCTTAAAGTTGCTTTCAGTCATTAAAATGACATTACTATCGCTGCGAGTGATAGTCCCTTTGATAGACACATTTATGTGTCTGATTTGTTCCCAATTTGTATATTGTTATCTCTCGATTTTTGTACTAATGTTGCTATTTATTGTGTTTTTAGGTACTTTGGAAGAATAAATAATTGTGGAAATTGGCGAAAAAGTGATAAAAGCACCCTCGTTTCTGATAAGGGAACCCCCAAAAGAATTGATAAAGGCACCCACAAGTTGGATAAAAGCACCCACCTTCTTAAATTCATAACAAAATTAGTGGGACGTTTTGGAAGAGAAATCTGAGAAGTTTCTGTAATCGTGGAACTTGTCTTAATAAGGATGTTTGACGTGATTAGAAAGAAAATCGAATACTAAACTCTTGCTAAAAACATGTTTACGTAAATAAAGGAAAAAGAAATATTTTCTCACTTCTCGGCAGATTTAATATGATTTAAAAGCAAGAAAGATATTCTCTGAGTTGACATCATCGAGCATATTGGAAACAAAATCTTATCCTCAAAGGAAAACAACTCAGAAAGATCGAGAATAAAAGATCCGTAGAAGAAAATAAAACATCAAGATAATTTTTTATTAAATGGGAAGATCGGCTGAGATGTTTTGAAGAAGATTTGGAGTTGTTCTCGTATAAATAGAGTGCTGGGAGGCTAACAGAGGGTTATCGAGTAATTGGGGGAGGCTGGCTTGGCCGGAATCAAGAAGAGAAAAATTCATATTGTTTCTGCAACTCACGTGGTGAAGAAGAAGAAGAAGAAAAAGACACCATTAAACTGTTGTTAAACTCGTTGCCATTTCCTTAATAATTCAACATTTTTAGCAACAGTAAAAGCTACAATAGCAGTGACAGTTTGTGGTTATTAAAGACATCAAAGATCCGTTCTTCATCAACTGCGCACAGAAGGAGTCGTTTATTC